>JAJPUD010015050.1:0-38850 GCA_023553655.1 Myrmecobius fasciatus
CTAGCTGCTTGCAATATCTTTTCCTTGGTGTGATAGTCCTGAAATTTGGCCACGATATTCCTTGGGGTTTTAATTTTGGTGTCTCTTTCTGGAGGTGATAGGTGAATTCTTTCAATGCCAATTTTGCCTTCTGATTCTAATACATCAGGGCAATTCTCTTTCATGATTTCCTGGAAGATAGCATCCAGGTTCTTTTTTTCATTGTGGCTTTCAAGGAGTCCGATAATCCTTAAATTGTCTGTCCTGGATCTGTTGTCCAAGTCAGTTGTTTTTCCCAGGAGATATTTCATATTTTCTTCTATTTTTTCATTTTTTTGTTTTTGTTTAACTGATTCTTGAATTCTTATTGAGTCATTTACTTCTATTTGTTCAATTTTAATTTTTAAAGTATTATTTCCTTCAGTTATCTTTTTTAGCTCCTTTTGTAGCATTTGATTCAATGCATTCTTTTTCCATTTTGCCAGTTTTATTTTTCAGTGAATTGCTGTCTTTTTCCAATTCACCAATTTTGTTTTTCAGTGAATTGTTGTCTTTTTCCAATTCACCAATTTTGTTTTTCAGTTCACCATTTTTATTTTCCAGTCAATTGGTGATTTTTTTCCAATTCACCAATTTTGTTTTTCAGTGAACTGTTTTCTTTTTCCAATTCACCAGTCCTATTTTCCAGTTTTTGATATTTCTGTTGCCCTGATCTCAGTTTATTTCCCCATTCTTCTTCTAGCTCTCTTTTGAGATTCTTAATGCAATCTTCCAGGTAAGACTACTGAAAGGCAGACCAACTTAAGTCTGCATTTGTGGCTTCATCTGGGATTGTTTTCTTAATGTCAGGATTTTGGGACTGTTCTATTTTTTCTCCGTAAAAGCTTTCTATGTGAGAGCTCTCTTCTGCTTCTTCCTCATGATTTAAAGTTGGGATATTGGTCAAAAGCAGAGAATACTGCAACAATTTGTATTTGCCCTGGGGCAGTTTGCCGAGTTGACTTCAGGTCTGAGGCTGGTCAGGCTAGATTCCCACTAGGACCATGTTTTCAGCTGCTCTTGATCCACCCTTTGTCAAAGGCAGATCTGCCAAAGCACCTGCCCGCAAGCAGAGCAAAGTGGCCCAGGCGTCTCCCAGGGGCTTCCTGGGTGCCTGAAATCCGCCCCTCTATCGCAGCCCTGACTTCCGACCCAGCTGGAGTCTGATCACGACCAGCGGCCAATTTCCCCTGAGGCTAACCTTCTCTGGAGTTCTTTCAAGGTAGATTTTTGATAGAAGTGCGTTGTAGTCCAAATGTTTGGCGGAGCACTCACCAAAACCAGTTCGAAGGCTCACTTTGGGTCTGAGGGTAGGTCCCAGGAGTTCACAGAGAATGCTGTCTGCAGTTCGCCATCTTGGCTCCACCCCTCAAATGGGGCTATTTAAATAATTTATGTGCTCTTCTTTTAACCTGAGCAATCTATACTTTTGTAGATGCTCCTCTATTGCATTTAGAATATGAAATTTATTGGTATAAAGTGGGCAAAGGAACTCTTAATTATTGTTCTGATTTCCTCTTCATTGGTGGAAAGTTCTCCCTTTTCATTTTTGAGACTAACAAATTGATTTTCCGCTTTCCTTTTTCTAATTAAATTAATGAAATTAAATTAAATTTGTTGGTCTTTTCATAAAACCAACTCAGTTTTATTTATTAATTCAATTGTTTTCTTATTTTCAGTTTTATTAATCTCCCCTTTTATTTTCAGAATTTCCAATTTAGTATTCAAGTGAGGGTTTTTAATTTGCTCTTTTTCTAGCTTTTTAAATTGTAAGCTCAATTCATTTATCTTCTCTTTCTCTATTTTATGCAAGTAAGCATCTAGAGATATAAAATTAACCCTTATAACTACTTTTATAACTAACTTTTTCCATGAACCCTTGAGAAAAAAGTATACTCACTTCTATCGCCATTCAATTTCCTCCAGAGTTCTATCATACCTAACTTTTCTAACATTTTGTTTACCTCCCTAACTTCTTTGTTATTTATTTTGCTGTTTGATTTATCTAATTCTGAGAGAGCAAGGTTGAGATCCCTCACTAGTATAGTTTTGCTTTCTATTTCGTCTTGCATCTCTCTTAATTTCTCCTCTAGAAATTTGGATGCTATACCACTTGGTACATATATGTTTAGTATTGATAATGGTTCATTATCTATGGTACCCTTTAGTAAAATATAGTTTCTTCCTTATCTCTTTTAATTAGATTGATCTTTGCTTTTACTTAATCTGAGATAAGGATTGCTACCCCTGTTTTTTTTCACATGAAGCACAATAGATACTGCTCCAGCCCTTTACCTTCACTCCATATGTATCTCTTTGCTTTAGATGTGTTTCTTGTAAACAACATATTGTAGGATTCTGGCTTTTAATCCAGTCTGTCATCCACTTCCATTTTATGGGAGAGTTCATCCCATTCACATTAACAGTCAAAATAACTAATTCTGTATTTCCTGCTATCTTATTTACCCAATGTTATGTTTTTCTCTTTCCTTTACCCTTTCTCCCTTACCCCCTCCCCTGTATTTTGCTTTTGATGATGACCTCCTTCAAATAGTCCTCTCCCCTTTAGAGTCCCTCCCCCTTTTTTACACCTTTTCCCTAATTTTTCTCTTTTCCCCTCTATTAGTCTATCCCCTTATTTTCCTCCTTTCCCTCCCACTTCCCTATATGAAAAGACAAGTTTCTCTGTGAAACCAAATGTATCTGATATTCTCTTTTAGAGACCAGTGTGATGAGGGTAAGATTCACACAATGCTCAATCCTCTCTCTTTTTCCCCTTAATTATATTAGGTTTTCTTTGCCTCTTCAGGAGATTTTACCTTATTTTACTTTCTTTTTTTAAAACCTTATTTTACCTCCTTTTTCTTTTCTCAGTATGATCCTGCTTCCACTTCTAGTTTCTTTCTCATATTATCAAAATAAAATCAAATTATACCCCCATTCTCTAAGTATACCCATAATAGAAATACAGTTCAAGAGTTCTTTCCTTCTTAGGTTTTTATGCTTCTCTTGAGTTCTGTGTTTGGAGGTTAATTTTTTTCTTTAGATCTGGTCTTTTCATTAGGAATAGATGAAATTCACCTATATCATTAAATGGCTATCTTCTTTCCTTAAAGATAATGTTCATTCTAGCTGGATAACTTATTCTTGGCTGTAATCCAAGTTCCTTTGCCCTTTGAAGTATTTGATTCCAGGCCCTTTGATCCTTTAATATGGAAGCTGACAGATCCTGGGTGAATCTAATTATATAAATATAGCTCAGTATTTGAATTGTTTCTTTCTAGCTGCTTGCAATATCTTTTCCTTGGTGTGATAGTCCTGAATTTTAGCCACAATATTCCTGGGGATATTTCATATTTTCTTTTGTTTTCATTTTTTTATTTTTGTTTGACTGATTCATTAACTTCCATTTGTTCAATTCTTATTTTTAGTGCATTCTTTTCTTCAGTTACCTTTTATTTAGCTCCTTTTGTAATTGGCCAATTGAACATTCTTGTTCATTGCAGTCTTTTTCCACTTCACCACTTTTGTTTTTTCAGTGAATTGGTGTCTTTTTTCATATTTCCTTTGTAGAATATTATATGCTTTTTTCATTGCTTCTTGCAATGATCTCATTTCATTTCCCCATTTTTCTTCTAACTCTCTTTTGAGATTCCTTTATGCAATCTTCCAGGAAAGCTTTTTAAAATGAGGACTAGCTCATGTCACCCTTTGTGGCTTCCTCTGGAGTTGCTTTACCTTTATGAACCTCAGGACTTGAAGTCTGTTCTTCTCTCTCTCCATAAAAGCTGTCTACTGTAATAGTTTGTTTTAGTTTTTTAATTATTTTTTTTTTAAATTGAGATCTATTCAAAGCAAAGGAGCTAAAGCTGCTTTAATTTTCCCTGGGGCAGTTTGGCTGATTGACTTCTGGTGTTTGGATATCTGGGCCAGGTCCAGGGTTCTCAGTGGTTTGCAATCTACCTTTTACTAAACGCAGATGTGCTGAAACATCTGCTTGCAACCAGGGCAGAGTGGCATAAGAGGCTCACAGAAACTTCCCAGGTGCTTAGAAGCTGCCATACTTTGAGTCCTGCCCGGCTTCCTGCACTGTCTGTGTTGCCTTTTCTGCTTGGCAAACTGTCCCCCTGCCTGATTAAAACAGACCTTTTCTAGAGATCTTTGAAATTGTCTTCTGCTGGTAATTTGTTACACTCCTGATATTTGTGGATTCTGCCAGTCCATATCTAAGTACGAGACTGGATTTGGTTTTTAGTCTGAGGGCCATCGGAGAAGGTCAGAAAGAAACATGTGTCCTCTCTGCCAACTTGGCTCTTCCCCCAAGCTAATATTTTTTTAAACTTTTTGCTGCCTTAGTCTACTATCACTACTTCATTATCTCATTTGTGTGTCCAGCAAAGCCAACTGGTAATTTATTCTTCAAACCTTAAGAAAGGAATTTCTAGATATAGTAAAAGATTAATTATTAAATGAACCTTAAACAAAAGACTCAAAATCAAAATTTTAAAAAGTTATATATGAAAGAAAACAAACAAAAATGATTGATAGGTAATGTTTCTGAATGCCAGTCTATTAGACAAAGTTTTGATTTGTTTTAGCATCAAACCAAATATAAGTAAATTATCCTATATTAGGATTAGAATCCAGGTTTGAAGCAGGATATACTCTTTCCATGCACAGGGATGTTTTTTTGTTTGTTTGTTTGTTTGTATTGTTTTGTGTGAATTTACCTGTGAATTGTGCCATCACAATAGGAAATTAAGAAATGTTTCTTGAATTGGATTGGATTATATTAGTTGGACAAATCAGAGGTTATCTAGGAATATAATCATTATCTATAAAATAATCTATCTGTATGTCTTAGCTTGATACTAGAACAAAATAAAATTGTCTCTAATGGAACATAAGGATATATTGCCTAAATATTCTCATATATGCATCTATATGTGCATATAGAGCATATATAGTTGTATGTATGTAGAGAGGCACAAATGTACAAATTTAAAACCTTATATGGCTTTTGAGTGTACAAAGGGAATATCCTCATACTTCATCCTTCATGAATAATGCATAAAGGTTCAATAATATAAATCTCTTGTAATTATTCTCATTTTCATGCTAGTTACACACATGCATACACATACTAATTGATGTTGAAACTCAATTAAGATCATATTACACTATGATGTTGCTTTTTGTTCAGGCAAGTCATGGATAGTGATCATAAAGTATGGATGGTTTCACCAGATTGTTTACATTAGCATTTTGTGAAGGAACAATATACCAGTGAACCATTCTTCTGACTTTTAATTGTTATGAGAGAATGGAATTATGGCTGAAAGAAATTTTATCTAACTCTTTTACTTAACAGATTAAAAAACTAAGAACCAAAGAAATTAAGTGACTATACTAGCTTCTCAAAGCTAGAACACAGAAGAGCCAGCATTTGAACAAGATTTTATAGCTCAAAGTTATTTTGTGGATCCATGGGGATATTTATTTGACTTTTTTCCATTTTAAAGTCTTTTTTGAGTGTTATCACATCATAACTTTGACATATTGGAACTACTTTTATGAGAGAAAATTTGAGTCATAGAGGACAGTGTTTGGTGTTGTTTTTGGTTTTGGTTTAGTTATGTTTATTCATCTTTATAAAAGTAAATGCTTTCTCACATCAATAATTGTATCAATATTTTAAACAACCTGGAAATCATCTCCACAACCCCTCTGGGCCATTCTATTTAGGGAATGAAGTCATAGCAGTCTTAATCATTTGGTTCTTAAAGGCATTGTAAGACAAAAAAAAAAAAGCTATAGCTAAGTGAAAGAATGGCTTGGAAATTTCCCTTGGAGAAAGAAATAAGATAATTGGGGATTTTTATGCATCTAAAGAAAACAAGAAATTTGATTTCCTGGTACATTTGCTCTCATTGAAGGGCATTTATGACAAACATTTGCAGAAAGGCCAAGAAGATAATGATATGCCAATATCTGTTGAAGTGGATGAGGGAATTCACAGAATCAGTAATCAGAAGGAAACTCCAAAGTTCTTTTCTATTAAAACATTATAAATTTCAATGAAGGGCAGCTTGATGTCATGAATAGAAGTCAATCTCAGTATCAACTATGTCCATCTTCCATCCAAACATCTAATAGATGCTGCTCATATCAACTGCACTAAATTACTTCACCTTTCAGAGCCTCAAGTAAGTTGTAGAAGAAATAATGATTTGTAGTGTTAGAGAAATTTTCCCAAGAATACTAATGAAATCATAGACTAGCCTTCCCACCAGAACCACTACTACCATGACCACCAAAAAGAAACCCCAATATGTGGTGATTTCGATGCAGAAATAGGTTTAGTGTAGTGAAACACATATTGGATACCAATTCATAAATAACAAATGAGACCAAAAGTTTATAGAATAAATAGAAGTTTGTTACATATACATAATAAGCACTTTATATTGGACATTGTGAGCAACAAACAACATCACTCAAAATGATTTTTTAACAGACTAGAAATGAATACTTCATGATTTGGGAGGCTGTTTGAAGTCAGATTATCCAATTGTCACTAAAAGATCCTAATCAATAGCAAATTGAAAAAAGAATCATCATGGCAAAATTTTAAAAACAATTTAGCCAATCACAAAATGACTCATTATGAATAAGCTGTATAGACTTTCAGATAAGGATTAAAAGAAAATAATGGATTAAAAGAAAAAAAAAGATACACGAGTAAGCTAGTTGTGAGAAACTGAGCAAATCACAGAGAGCAAAACTCTCAGATTTGCAGTTTCCTCTTCTACAAATTCATCCATTTATCTATCTATCTATTTGGCTATCTACAGACATGTCAAGGTAGATAGATTTATAGCTACCTAGATATCTTATAGCTATATAGTTACTCTCATTGGCCTCAAAGATCACTTTCAGCTCTAAAGTGATGATCTACATAGATTTACATAAGTGAGGAAGATATTGGGAGGAAGAGAAGATTGAATTTGAAATGTCAAAATAAATGAATATTTAAAGGAAACAAATTAGAAAAGTTATCATTTTTATCATATTGTATATATATATGTATATATCATATAATATGTATGCAAATTAGAAAGGATTTCAGTGAATGCCTACTTCATCACATAGAATGATGAATTATCATTATAATATACTCAGCAAGTGATCATCTAACCTCTTCTTTAAGATCACCAGTAATGAGGAAGTCTATCTCTTGAAGCAACATTCCACTTTTCTTTAATTATTTTCTTCCTTTTTATTATTATTAAGAAGGTGTTTATTTTTGTTTGGTTTTGTTTTTACTTTGTTTTAATTTTTTTTCTTGTTTTTTTTTCTCCTAACATCATAATCAAATATATTTCTTTGCAACTCTTACTCATTGCTTCTTGAACTGCCTTTTGGTTTGAACAGAACATATCTAAACTTTTCTCCCCAACAAGGTTTTATTTTTTATGTAGCCAACATATTCCTTATATTTTCTGCCCCTTATCTAATTTGTATTCCATCTATGCTGGTAATGCCCAATTCCTTCAACATTTTATTATTTTTCAAGGTCTCAAACCCAAACATGATTATGGTTGCCCCTCTGTTGATGTTGCCTTGCTTATCAATGTCCTTATTAATCTGCATTGTCCTAAACTAATAAAGATTCCAAATATGAGCTATGAAAGGAGTGAATTAAAATGATCACTTCCCTATTACTACATGATGTTTAACCTTTAATGACTAAGTCTAGCTATTCAATTATTTCTGAATCCAATTGCTTATATTATTATAGAATTTTTATCATTACATTTTCTTGAGAAAAATAGTTATATTGTTTAACAAAAACTTCAATGTCTACTTAGTTTTTTAATAAGTTTTTACTTAAACCATAAATAAATTATAGTCACAATATTTCCTTTGCTATCAGAAAATGATGCTGCTAAAAAAAAAGGAAAGGCAGAAAAGGAAAGGAAAAAAAGGAAGAAAATAAATGAAATCTTGCTGGCTCCTTGTAATCACAATACTTTTTTTTTTCTAAACCTTTTGTCATAATATCATTAGACATTCTGAGATTTTTCTAGGAATCAAAGTTAAGCTTCCTGTAATATTGCTAATAGAGTATTTATTTACCTTTCTTAAAAAAAATGCACCCTTTGCCCTTCTTTAATATTCTGATAACTTTATATAATCTCACCTTTCCATCAAGTAACTCAATCACATTCCAGTTCCTTCAGGTCCTAGAAAGTAGCTCATGTGAATAATATAACATATTTGACAAGAAAAGTTTTGAAATTTTCTAATCATCTTGATACCCAATTATTAATGTTTGTTCCTTTCTTTATAGCATAAATGTCTTTCTACTTTTTCAAGAAACAGAAATAAAAAGTATTAATCAAATTTATTTCTTTTTTCCCCAGAAACTAAATTCCTATTCACTCCAAAAAAAGTGCTCACTCTCATTTAATTCTCTATTTTTCCAATAGAGCTTTAAAAAGAGAGAGAAAAAAAATTCTTTTTCAAGTCACTTATAAAAGCAAATGATAGTAAATTATTTGGAATAACCATAAATATGAATATTATAATTACAATATATTATATTATATCACCATGATAATACATTATATTATTGTGAAAGAAAGGCAAAAAGAAACTATTAAAAAGTTAATATATGTGGTTCCTATTCGTGCTTTACAAAATATGTACATGAAAAATGTACACACATTTAACAGTACTTCAAAAAGGCATTTAGTGATAATAATAATTATTTTGCAAATTTTTGAAGAAAACATGTTAACCAACACACATTTGAGATAAAGATTCAGAGAATACTAGGCTTTAAGCCCTGTTAAAATTTTATTTGGTAGAATACAATGACATCTTAAAGTTTCTCTTCCAATGATGTATCTTCCATTCACATCAAAATTGTAGATGATTTATTGAAAAAATAACAATTCATATTAATGTTTGAGAAACTCATAATTTTAATATTGACCAATTTACATCAGAGCAATGCCTCCTCAAAGTTATTTTCCATATCATGAAGGATTCCCAGTAGAGATTCCAAATTGAAAAGGGATTAATTTCCTATAGAAGGTAGTCTTCAAGATACTCTTGTTAGTAGATAATTTTTACCTTGCTTGAATAAATTTCTAAATGTTGCAAAATGTTCTAAATGAGATCACCATTTATTGTCCAATTTTGAGGAGGGAGAATGGATTAAACCTAGACATATCTGTGAATACTTCAAGGAAGAGGGGTCAGCCTTTAAGGAAGAAAAGTTCCTTGAAGAGTAGAAATGAACAGGCAGGGCTTTCCAGGTACTGGGAGTTCTTGTTGCAGTGCAAAATGACAGAAGATGGAGGTTAAGGAAGAACTGATTTTAGTTCAGTTGGACTCTAAATAGAGTATAAAAATAGTAATATGAACTATGTTTTGTACTGTCTTGTTTAATTTATTTATTTGCCTTTTTATTTTTTTTATTTTCCAAACATATGCATGTATATCTTTTTTTCCATATTGACCCTTGCAAAACCTTGTGTTACAAATTTTCCCTTCTGGGCCCCACATGTGCAAGAATGTTTGTGGCAGCTCTTTTTGTGGTGGCTAGAAACTGGAAACTGAGTAGATGCCCATCAATTGGAGAGTGGATGAATAAATTATGGTATATGAATGTTATGGAATATTATTGCTCTGTAAGAAACGACCAACAGGACGATTTCAGAGAGGCTTGGAGGGACTTGCATGAACTGATGCTGAGTAAGATGAGCAGATCCAGGAGATCATTGTACACGGCAACAACAGTACTATATGAGGATCAGTTCTAATGGACATGACTCTCTTCAACAATGAAATGCTTCAAACCAATTACAATTGTTCAGTGAAGAAGGCCATATACACCCAGAGAGAGGGATGTGAAATGTGGACCACAACATAACATTTTCATGTTCTCTATTGATGTTTGCTTACATTGTATTTCCTTTATCGGATTATTCTCTCTTATAGATATGATTTCTCCTGAACAAAAAAAATGATGTGTGGCAATAACTATACATATATTTGATTCAAGTATTCTAACATAATTATCATGTAATGGATATCCTGCTATCTAGGGGAGGGGTGGGGAGTAGGGGGAAAAATTTGTAACAGAAAGCTTTGTAAGGGTTAATGTTTAGGAATTACCCATACATATGTTTTGCAAATAAAATTTATTAATGAAAAATAAAGAAAACAAATTTTCCCTTCTTTCCCCCACCCCCTCCCCTAGATGAAAAGTAATGAAATATATATTTAACATGTTAAAATATATGTTAAATCATAGGATAGGATATCAGGACAAGCTAAGTAATAAAGGTAGCAATTTAGTGTTTGATAAACCCAAAGACCCCAGCTTTGGGGATAAGTACTCACTATTCGGCAAAAACTGCTGGGAAAATTGGAAACTAGTGTGGAAGAAATTAAGGCTGGACCCACACCTAATGCCGCACACCAAGATAAGATCTAAATGGATTCATGATCTAGATATAAAGAGTGATATTATAACCAAATTAGAGGAACATAGGATAGTTTACTTCTCAGACCTGTGGAGATGGAATGAATTTATGTCCAAAGAAGATCTGGAACTCTTAATTGAACACCAGATAAATAATTTTGATTATATTAAGTTAAAAAGTTTCTTTAGAAACAAAAATAATGCATACAAGATTAGGAGGGATGCACCAAATTGGGAAATCATCTTTACATTTAAGGGTTCTGATAAAGGTCTCATCTCTAAGATATATAGAGAATTGTCTCATATTTATAAGAATTCAAGCCATTCTCCAATTGATAAATGGTCAAAGGATATGAACAGACAATTTTCAGATGATGAAATTAAAACTATTTATAATCATATGAAAACGTGCTCCAAATCACTATTGATCAGAGAAATGCAAATTAAGACAATTCTGAGGTACCACTACACACCTGTCAGATTGGCTAAAATGACAGGAAGAGATAAAGATGAATGTTGGAGGGGATGTGGGAAGACTGGGACACTGATGCATTGTTGGTGGAGTTGTGAACGGATCCAACCATTCTGGAGAGCAATTTGGAGCTATGCTCAAAAAGTTATCAAACTGTGCATACCCTTTGACCCAGCAGTGTTTCTATTGGGCTTATATCTCAAAGAAATCATAAAAGAAGGAAAGGGCCCCACATGTGCAAGAATGTGGCAGCTCTTTTGGTAGTGGCTAGAAAATGGAAACTGAATGGATGCCCATCAATTGGAGAGTGGCTGAATAAATTATGGTATATGAATGTTACGGAATATTATTGCTCTGTAAGAAACGACCAGCAGGACGATTTCAGAGAGGCCTGGAGAGACTCGCATGAACTAATGAAGTGAGCAGAACCAGGAGAGCATTATTCACGGCAACAACAATACTATATGAGGATCAGTTCTAATGGACATGATTCTCTTCAACAATGAAATGCTTCAAACCAGTTCTAATTGTTTGGTGAAGAGAGACATATACACCCAGAGAGAGGGATGTGAAATGTGGACCACAACATAACATTTTCATGTTCTCTATTGAGGATTGCTTGCATTGTATTTCCTTTATCGGATTATTCTTTCTTGTAGATATGATTTCTCCTGCACAAAAAATGATGCAATAACTATAAATATATTTGATTTCTTAAGTATTCTAACATAATTATCATGTAGTGGATATCCTGCCATCTAGGGGAGGGGTGGGGAGTGGGGGGAAAAATTCGTAACAGAAAGCTTTGTAAGGGTTAATGTTTAGAAATTACCCATACATATGTTTTGCAAATAAAATGTATTAATAATATATATATATATATATATATGTTAAATCCAATATATGTATACATATTTATACAATGATATTGCTGCACAAGAAAAATCAGATCAAAAACGGAACAAAAATGAGACAGAAAACAAAATTCAAGCAAGCAACAACAAAAAGAGAGAAAAAGCTATCTTCTGATCAAAATTCTATTCCCACAGCCTTCGCTCTGACTTCAGATGGCTACCTTTAAAGACAATATAACTGGCCTCATTCATCTCATTGTTGAAAAGAGCCACATCCATCAGATTTGATAACTGCATAATCTTCTTGTTGTCGTATACAGTGATCTCCTTGTCTGTTTATTTCCCTTAGGATCAGTTCATATATGTCTTTCCAGACCTCTCTGAAATCATCCTGCTGAATGTTTCTTATAGAACAATAATATTCTCTAACGTTCTTATAGCATAATTTATTCGTCCATTCCCCCACTGTTGGGCATTCACTCAGTTTCCAGTTTCTAGCCACTACAAAAAGAACTGCCACAAACATTTTTGCACATGTGGGTCCCTTTCCCTCCTTTAATATCTCTTTGGGCTATAATCCCAGTAGAAAAACTGCTGGATCAAAGGGTGTGCATAATTTCATAGCCCTTTGGACATATGAACTATTTTTTAAAAAGTGATGGGTGTAGGAACTTTTCTTCTATCCAACAGTTATTGGGAAGCTACTGAAGGTTTTTTTTTACTTTTTTATTTACAAGAGTTGGGGAGGATTAAAGATCTCAAATATGCAACAATCTGCCTTGTTGCAAAGAAAATTGACATTCTTGATACATAGATACAATATATCAAAGTTGTATACAATGTGATATCTGTTCTTGTTTATGATTACTGTGATTATTGCATTATTATTGTTTTATTTTACAGTGGGTCTTGAAGCAGTAAAGTGTTAGATATGGAAATGAATTATATAAGATTTATTGTTTATATTGCATAAATTATATAATTTCTCTAGGCTACAGTTTTTCATCTGTAAAATAGGGATATTAGACTAAATGACTGATTCTCTTCAGTTTTAAAACCAGGATATTAAAAAAAAGATAATTCAAATCCCAAGTCAACCATTTGCTGATTGGATAAAGTTGAGTAAATAATGAAACTCCTCTGAGACTGAATTTCCTATGCAGATTAATTTAAGTTTGAGAAATGCCTTTCTAATTGAGCTCTTACATGAAAAGTCCCACAAAATCTTATATCACATTTCAGTTGTTTTAGTTATTGTTATCATTAATATTAGCTTCACTGGACAGACACCTAAGATGAAAACATAATAAGAAAATGCATGGTTGTCAAGATTTAATTATGATGGAGGGATAGGGAAAATTCCAGTCTCTGGAAGATATGCTCTATCCATATGTTATACAAAAAGTGACATAATGAACAAGGCACTGTGCTAAATCATCTAGAGTCAAAAACAAAATAAACAGTTCTGCTCTCAAAGATCTTCAATTCAACTGAAGGTATATAACAAATATACAAGTTAGCAAATAAAAGCTTGTGTGTGAGTGCACACACACACACACACACACACACACACACACACACACACACACACACCCCAAGACACAATACAAAGCAATTCTAAGAGGAAAATGTGCTTATAACAAAAGAAATCAGGAAAGGTGGGTTTTTGAGGGTATCATCTGAATTATCATCTGGATTTCAAAGAAAGCTAGGAATTCTAAGTGAAGGTGAGCATGGAGAAAATTCTAGACTTGTGTGATCACTTGTACAAAGATTCAGTGAAAGGAAACAGTTATCAAGCTAGGAAATCTGCTTGATGTGAACAGAGAGTAACAGAGTATGTAAGAAGCCTGAAAAGGAGGTAAAATAAAGGATCCATATGAGTCCTCCACATTATTAGTTGATCTTTAATTGTTAGTCTTATAGACTAAGAAAATGTGAAGTAAAAAT
This sequence comes from Myrmecobius fasciatus, assembly GCA_023553655.1. Lineage (NCBI taxonomy): Eukaryota > Metazoa > Chordata > Mammalia > Dasyuromorphia > Myrmecobiidae > Myrmecobius > Myrmecobius fasciatus. The sequence goes on from JAJPUD010015050.1 coordinate 13,793, forward strand.
GTAAAATAATCTAAACTATTTTAATGTTTTAATATTTATAATTTTGACTATTTGAAGCTAAAAATAGATATGTTTAAAACCATCATTCTGTTCCACATATAAAGTTGTACAATTCAGAATTACAGAAGGCAAAAAAATCTCAATCCCATTTTACTGAGTTGCAACTCTTGTGAAAATGAGCTGGTTCACAAAATATTATAGCTCTGGACACCCCTCCCCAATAAATTTGATTCCAGAACAATACCAAATTATCTCTTATCAAAAACCTTTCATGGAGAGAAAGCAATGTGGATGTATCCCTTTGATACAGATACAAATACCCTAGTATCTGTAGTCAAGCTACTTCAAATTCACCTAGCTATTATTTCATATATACATGTTTGTAAAGATACATGCATGTATATACATGCATGTGTAATTATCTGTTTACATACATATGCATAGATGTGCATTGCATATATGTGCTTTTGAAATCAATTTAATATTTAACTCACTGACTGTGGTAAAATAAGGAAAAGTTCATTCTCTGGAACATATGCTTACATATATGTATTTAGACTTACATACATATTACATACAGACATATTCAAAAGCAGAATCAATCAGAAAAGATGTAAAATGAAAAAAACACTCTTGCTTATAAAATGAGTAAGCTAGAATAGGACCAAACTGAAAAGCCATGCTACATACACGTTACTAAGGTAAAAAAGGAGCAATCACTATGATTTTGGGGGAAATATTCTCTAAGCAACAGATGGTACTGAAGTGTTACTTGACTTGAAACTCCCTTGACAGCTTAAAATACTCTCTTGTGTGAAATATAAGAAAAAGGAGACAATCTGTTGAGTTCCAATGCTGATCATCAAAATTTGATCTCTCTCTAAAATCAGTAGTAATTAAAATAGAAACGATTAGTGTTAGTGTATATGTACGGGTATGATCATATGAATATAAGACTTTGCAATCATATTTACTTTATGTGGTTACAATTTATATTTCATAGACTTGATTCTTCTTCATGAATATTTCTTCAAGAACTTTAAATACCCATCCCATGTTCTATCAAAGCATATAATATTTTTATGGTTAGTAATCCTGTTACTGAAAGAAAATGTAGTGTAGTAGAGACCCAGTCTTGGATTCAGGAAACCCTAAGTTTTACTCTTCCCTCTAATGGTACCTAACTTTGTGACCTTATGCAAGATACTTAACTTTCCATTACCCCATGCAATTTTGGGAGACTATAAAATTCAGAGTAGATACTTACAATCCACCATAGTAATGGAACTTTGTCATCAAGAGTTTTCAATATCAATGAAATCGTAAGTCCAATACAGCAACAATTATTTAAAATGAATGTTTCTAGTTATAAGTAAACTGATTTTCCATGAATATATACAGATTGTATTCTTTTTATATAATTACACATTTAATTCCACTTTCTATCCACAATTTATTTCAGAAAGGCATGTATTAACATATCAACCCTACAACCTATCAATTAAACTTACAATCTAATGAGGAGAGAAAAACATAAAAATGCATGAAAGTGCAGAGCAGGATACCAAAGAGGACCCAACACAAGGATTTTTTTTAATTAAGTTGAAACCATGTAGAGCAATAGGTACAGAGTGATGTGATGAGTCCAGTTTCTGACCTCTATAAAGGAAGGCGTGGAAGGAAGGAGAAGGAGAAAAGAGTCTAAGAGAAGTAGGATCAGTTAAGATTTGAAATAGCATCAGGATAGTGTTTAGAAGTGATTAGTTTATACTGGCAGGATCATCTTCTTAATCATCATCATCATCATTTATTAATGATAACAAGTGCAAATTATTTAGTTCATTAACTTTTACAAAACACAGTGTATGCATTATGTTATCTGAGTCTTACATCAATTCTGTATGCTAGGTACAATAGGTTTATTATCACTATTTTAAAGATAAGGTCACCTATGTTCAGAAATTTTGACTTACTCAAGAATACCCAGATAGAAAACAAAAAAGAGAATGGTTTCCATCCTAAGCATAATAATAGATTTTAAAGAGATATAGATATTGAACTTGCTAGCATTTAGAAGAATCATAAAGGGAACTGATTAATATCTACATTCATTCTAGCTTTTTATTTTGGTCACTGTATTTATTTTGTTATAAAGAGATTGGTGTTTAGTAATAGTGTGATTGGATTGGAGTGATACTGATGATCTAATTTCTTAAAGAAGATAGCATTTCATGTGAATGAGTGTGGTCTTGGCTTTCAACACTTTGCAAGTGACAAAAGAATATAAAATGTAGATAAGTGAATGCTACACCTTCCACACTCAGTCCTAGTCTTGCACAGAAAAGCTGGAGAGAATAAAAAAAAAATAAGGTAGAAAAAATTTCCAGAAAAAAAGCAGTCAAAAATAATTAAAAAAAATAAATGTGTGAAGGGTGAGAGGGAATAGGGAATCCTTCTCTTTTCCCCTGTTGTCTACCTTTCTGGAATGAGAATATCTCCTTGAATCTTGATGCTTTAAGAACCCAGGTGTTTTCAGAATAGAAACTTATTTTCCACTTTCCTCCTATATAAAGTTAGAATTGATTTGGAAATGTAATGGTTTGCCTAAGTTTACATATTTATTTCTGTTCTTTCAGATGCAGAATGTTATACCTAAATAACCTCATAAAAATCATGCAATCTAGCCCTGCTTATTAAAAAAAATGAGAGACAGAAAGAGACAGAGAGGTGAGGAGAGAGAGAGAGATTGAGAGAGAGAAAGAGGGAGGGAGGGAGGGATGAAAGAAGAAAACAAGTAAAGAAGTAGGCAAGGAAAAAAGGAATGGAGGAAGGAAGAGGGGGAAGAAGAAAGGAAGAAAGTTCATTAAGTAATAGGAATTCAAACAAAATCAAGTCTTGTCATTGGTGGATGTATTTTGCATCTTTTTTTTTTAAGATTTTATTAGATCTAAAGTACTATGTAAAAAAAAATACTATGTGATAGATTAAAAAAACTTAATCTCAAATACAACAAAGTATTCATATGTTGCTTTTGAATTTAATAATAAAAATTGATAATTTACATAGCACTTTAAGATTTCCAAAACCCATTATTTAGCATGTCATTTTATCATTCCCCAAACCTCTGGAATATTTGTCATTATTATCTCCACTTTATGGATAAACAAAGGCAGATAATCACTAAGTGAGTTGCCCCATCTATTATCTTAGTCAAGATTTTAAATCTTATCTTCTTGATGCTGAGTCTAGCAATCTATCTACTGGCACCTTGTATCCTTGTTTAATTAATGCATGATCCTGATTTCAAGGAAAATGTATTATAAGGGCATGATTCTTAGGTACAAATTGATGAAACACTTCTGTTATTGTTGGATTGTCATATCAGTTATTCCTGACTTGAGACCACATTTGGAATGCTGGCAAAGATATTGCAGTGCTTTGCCATGTTTTTCCCTAGCTCATTTTACAGATGAGGAACTGTGCAGATAGGATTAAAAACTTGTTCAAGATCACACAGCTAGTTAAACTGTCAAAATTTGACCAGATATCCCCAACTTCAGATCTGGCACTCTATTGAACAACCAAGCTGCCCAAAAAAACACTAATAGGAGTTGGGGGGGAAGCAACCAAAATTCCTAAAACTGAAAAAGCATTTCAAGTACTGTAATCTATTTCCATTTAAATCTGTTATCTTTAGTAAGCATTTTAAGAGCCTAATATGAACTTATGGTACTAGGTAATGGGGAAACATTAGACCAAAGGAAAATAGTACTGATCATCAATTAGATTATATTCTACAGCAATTCCATAAAACAATATTCTGAGTTTCAGTGAAAAAAGTAGAAATATTTTCTGAAAGCAATACTTAAAATATTATCAGCTAACAAACTTTCATTTAGTTAATTTAAAAAAAACATTCAGAACTTCCCACATCAATCTGCCATAATGTGTAACAGTTGCCAGTTTTTACATATTACTCGATTCTTTCTCATGAGAATATAACACCATGTTCTCTAAAGCCAAGGAGAGGAGAAAACAAGAACAATGTAAAAAGAAATAACAATTCCTTTAGCATCTACTATGATGTCTACTGTCATTAATTCTTTAGCAACTACTATGATGTCTACTAAGTCATTAAACATATAGAGCTCAGGGCTGGGGAATTTGAAAAGTTTATATATGATAGAACTGATCTCAAAAATGTTGCCATCTAGGAAGGGAATGAGACACAATGATCAGAGGTTATATGCAGTTTTATAATATAAGGCCATGAGAGTTGTGGGGGAATATAATATTCTTTATGAAGTCCCATAAAAACTAGAGAGATCAAGAAGGTCACACACTTTTTATTAAGTATCTAAGTATTAAGTATCTTAGGCTAGATTTTAACTTCCATCAGTCCTCCTGACTCCAGGATCACTGCTCTTTCCAGTGGACCATATAGCTGCCCCAAGATGGCTTTCAAAGATATATAAGGAATCAAAGAAAGATTGTAATGGGACATACTGATATTCAAGTAGTCCTGTTTCCCTGAAAATAGAGTTTAGAAGTAAAGACAGGAGAGAAAATGAGATGACACTGCAAAATTAAGAAAGGCAGCAGATTAGGGAACTAAAAATCACACTAAAAACTCCATCTTCGAAGAAATGATCTCACCAAAATTGACTTTGTTGGGATTGCTCAATAAAGATAAAACATGAGCTAATAAAGATGATAAGAAGCTTCAGTAAACTTGACACCTTTGCATGAGTGTCATGAGGGAATATGCATGGTTTTCTGCTGAATTTCCATCTGTTCCAAACTTATTTTCCCAGTGAAGCAACTGAATAAAAACCCATGTTTTTGTCTGCATATATGTGACAAAAGCCAGTTTACAATGCATACCTGTATATTGCATAGAACAGAATTAGCTGTTAAAATAAATTCAGATTCAGTGAACCAAGAGAAAGCAGCTGTTTATTCTACTTTCCCTTCCCAAACATCAGTCTTTTGTTTATCTAATTCCAAGACTGTAAAATGACTTAGCATTCATTATGTTTTTCCTTTTTTAAATATTTAGAATACTGCTTCTTTGGAAATCTACTCTTCTACTGAAACCTATGTTGTGCTCCTTTCTGCCTATTTTTTTTTTTTTGCCATTGGGCATGGAGTGCTTGCCCTTTACTGTCCTGATGACATATTTCTTCTATCTGCCCAAATATATTTCTTTTTTTTTTAAATTATATGACAAGTACAATACATGTATACATATCTATACAGTTATCTTACTGCACAAGAAACATCAGATCTAGAAAGAGAAGAAGAAAAAAACAACCTAAGAAGGAAAACAGAATGCATGGAAATATTCACAGAAAGCGTTAAAATTCTGTGTTGTGGTTCACTCTCAGTTCCCACAGGCCTCTCTCTGGATGTATATGACTATCTTTATCGCAGCACAACTGGTTTGAATCACATCATTGTTGAAGAGAACCATGTCCATCAAAATTGATCATCGTATAGTCTTGTTGCTGTGTATAATGTTCTCCTGGTTCTGCTGATTTCACTCAGCATCAGTTCATGCAAGTCTCTCCAATCCTCTCTGAAATCCTCCTGTTGGTCATTTCTTACAGAACAATAATATTCCATAACATTCATATACCATAATTTATTCAGCCATTCTCCAATTGATGGGCATCTTTTCAATTTCCAGTTTCTTGCCACTACAAAAAGGGCTGCCACAAACATTTTTGCACATGTGGGTCCCTTTCTCTCCTTAAAAATCTCTTTGGGATATAGGCCCAGTAGAAACACTGCTTGCCCAAATATATTTCTTTAAATTTATTTATATTTTTCAGGATCAAGAGAGGATTTCTGAAACTCAAATGTTTATTTCTTATGTTTCATTTGGGCAAATTTTCTATTAAAGTACTAAAAACTGAAAATCTTTGGAGTATTGGTATTCTAAGGGCGCTGGGAAGTGTTGCTCACAGTGGGTCTTCAGAGACATATTGCTGGGAGGCATGTTATTCCCATGGTTGTTCACTTACACAATGCCCCTCTTCTTCTAACATGAGCAGCATTCTAGTTAAGACCCTCAACAGCTTTTTTTCCCCTAAATCAGTGCTTCTGTGTGATCACTGTGAGCCAGGGATTTTTAAGCATCCCTCCGAACATTTTAGGGAATTTTAAGGAGAAAATTACTCTTCATAATAATTTGTTGTTGTTGAGTCATTTCAGTCATGCCTAACTTTTTCTGACCTCATTTGGATCTTTCTTCTCAAATATCCTGCAGGGGTTTACCAGTTTTTTTTTTCTCCAGCTGATTTTACAAATGAGGAAACTGAGGCAAATAGAATTAAGTAACTTTCACAGGATCACACAGCTAGTGTCTAAGTCTGGATTTGAACTCAGGTCTTCCTGTTTATAGGCTTGTCCCTCTATCCACTGTACCATGATATTGCCTTAATGAATAGGATGCAGTCCCCAATTCCATTTTTTAGAATTCCTGAATCTTATCAATGTTTGGTTCAGATACTATTTTCATCATGAAAACTTTTAAATATTGTCTTTATTCTTCCAACAAAGTGATAAAAGATTAAAAATATTAATGGTAGAAGTGAACTTTGATGTCACCTCATCCCTTATTTATTTTATAGTTGAGGAAACTGAGACTCTGAAAGAATAATTATTTCACACAAAGGCATGGATATAAACTGTAAAGCCTAGATCTGAACTCAAATCGTCTAATTCTGAATCCAAAACTTTTTCCCCCTCTCCAAATTAGAGTTAGCAGAGATTAGTTTTTGATAAACAGACAAGCAGAAATTGATGAATTTTATTATTAACATTAATAATATATTATACTTTTAAATATTCAAAATGTATGTATTTGTAAATGTGTATATGCATGTGTACATGCATGAACATACATGTATGTATATACATGTATACACATGTATGTATATATAATGCATATACCTATATATGTGTATGTATGTGTTTTCTTGAATTTTTACAATTCTTTAAGGTAAATGCTATTAATATTCACTTTTTTTTTGCTGAGGCAATTGGGGTTAAGTGACTTTCCCAGGGTCACACAGCTAGGGAATGTTAATTGTCTGAAACCAAATTTGAACCCAGGTCCTCCTGACTTCAGGGCTGGTGCTCTATCCACTGTACCACCTAGCTGCCCCTTAATATCTACTTTTAACAGATGAGAAAAATGAGGCTCCAAGTGCTTAACTATTTCAAACAATGAATGATCTTCCTGACTTCAAGTCCATCTCTCTTTCTATTATATGAATATATAATATTCTTCTTTTGCTTCTTATAATGCTACCTATTATCCCTGCCCTTTGTTCAAAAGCAGATCTCATGGATAGATGGGTAAAATGAAGCATTTATTAAGTTCCTTCTATATGTCAAAAACAGAAGAAAATCTGACATTTCAAAGGAATTGTATAACCAGACCCTTATTTCTCCTCTCTCCCCCATTCCCAACCTCCCTTACAGAAAATGTGTGGGTTTTGTTTTTGTTTGGTTTTGATTTCAGAATGGAGAGTATATGATTCTGCTGATTATGATTTTCATGAAATATCTCAAATCTCCCTTGATGGAACCCGAAGGAATCTTCCTTACTTGACCCTCTGTGTAAGTCTGTGGATGTCTGAAAGCAGTTGATTTGATCTGGTCAAGCTGTGAAGAGTGGTAGCTGCTGTCAAAAATTGACTTCCTACAAGGCTAATTAGGGGTTTGTGTGAGAGTAAAGTTCTGAGATTTCCCCTGTCCCTGCTATCAAAGAAGAAGACTGAGAGAAACAAACATACCCTCTCACTAGGTAAATTAGCCACTGTTAAAATCTAGGGGAAAAAATAATGAAAATGCCTTTCCCTAGAATAGTTGTTTTTTTTTTCTTCTTTATGTAAACTCAACAATCCTTGTGGTTTTAACTTATCTCTATGCAGATGAGTTTCATATTAACATATCCAATGTCTCCTTCTCAGTGTCAATTCTGTATCTATCTCTGTTCCCCTGTCCCCACCTGGATGTCTCATAGATAACTCAAATTTATTATGTCCCAAGCAGTATTCATAAATGTATCTTTCTTCATAAGCTTCTTACTTCTACACAGGGAGCTAGCCTGATTTTTGCTCCTATTGTAATGGATGAAATAACTCCAATTGAATATCATGATTTTTACATCAATAATTTTATAAACATATATACAACATAACTAAGCATCTTTCCTGAAATCATTTTAAAAATAATTTAAACGTCCATCTTAACAGTCATTGTATAATTCTTGATGCAATCTTTAAATTTGATAAGAATATTTTAAGCCTCTGTATTCAAACATTTCTCTAAAGGAAAAATAAATAATTTTCCAACCTGTGAATAAAGATGTTATTCTGGAATTTTAATTAAACCGTTTTAAAGAAAAAACACAGCACATTTCTTCTATCCTAGATTGGGGGTATTACATAGACAAGAAGCAAGTGGAGTTCAGTTATAGGAAGTATTTACTTAGAGATAAAGTTAGATGAGAGCCTCCCTGACAATTAATGTTCTTAACATCTCACCATAAGAATACCAGCCTATAAGAAGATTCACAAATTTAGCATACTTTCAAAGTGTGGTATAATTGAATGAACCTTGAAGGAATTTATATTTTAATAGCATTTTACTTTATTTTCCCCAATTAGATATTAAGATCATTTTTAGCATTGCTTTTTACTAGTGTTTTGTTCCAAATTTTTCTCCCTCCATTCTTCTCACTTCCCCTCTTCCAAACATGGTAGGCAGTTTTATATAGTTCATACATATACTATTATATATTTCCATGTCACAGTTGTGAAAAAAAGATCAAAAGAAAAAAGTGAAAAAGAAAAAAAAAGTTGTTGAAAATTATATGTTGCTATTTGTATTTAGAGTCCATCTATTCTTCACCTGGAAGTGGACAGCATTTTCCTTTGTGAATCTTTTGTACTTGTCTTAGATCACCACATTGCTGAGAAGAGCTGAGACCTTCATAGCTGGTCATCATAACTATCATGGAATTGAGAAGGAAAATTTGTATTGTGGATTACTTTTCAATTTTATGACCAAAGGAAAATTTATTTTTGACTCTGTATTTCAGATTCTTAACCAAAAAGAATGATTGTGGTGGTGAAGATGAGAGTTTCTGGTGATGATAATGATTACTGATCATGCAGAGTGCTTTTAAGTTTTCAAAACACTTTATCTGCCTCCTTTCATTTATATGGCTTAACAGTCTTGGGAGGTAGGCACTACTAGAATAATTATTCAAATTTTATAATTGAGAAAACTGAGTGGCATTGTCATTTACAAAGGATTGCATATCTAAGAAATATAAAAGCAATATTTAAAATAATTCTATGATTGACTCCAATTCCAGCACACTAAACACAAATATTTATAGTACTTATATCCCTGGTTTATTGTCAAGATTCTGTTTGCTATATTGCCAAGCCTACATAGAGACTACATCTTAATTTCATCTCTCAAAGCATGAGCAAATCCATAAGTTCTCTCGACCACAGTAATATCAATTAATGGAAAGAAAATAGTATATATAATGTCTACTTTAGAGTCTTATAAGTATTATACAAAGACACACACACACATATATATATATTGATATCAAAAAGTTATTAAAATACATAAATCGCAAAGCATTGCATAGATGTTATAGTTGTATATTTCTACAAAACTTTTTGTATGTACATATAAAATTACTTGGAAAAAAAGGAGAAAAGTCTTTTCAGTTAGTATTTATTTTAGGTTGTCTTTTCTGCTCATCTTTCATTGATACAGATAAGTTGCTTACAATAGCCCATAGTATTCAGGCTTCATGGAGACTACAACTTAACTCTGAGATGAAAGCTACACATGCCAAACACATCTTCTAATTTATGAGCCATTGGAATAGGATAGAATTAATCTAGAGCTCATGCTACTGGAAAACTACTTAGTCCAAAAGTTTTTTGTTTTTTATTTTTAGTATTATTGAAACTATTTCTCAAGAAGTTTAAACACTTTCTTTATAGTAGCACAGGTACTACATCAAAAGTGAGTTTTAAGCTCTGGTCCTTTACATTCAGTGGGTCCTCCATCTACCATCCACACTTCATCGGGATATCAGGACAATATTAGCTTTTGAGATAGCAGTACTATTACAACATGTAAAAGAAAGAGATTGTTTTAAATTGATGAAACTTGAAAAGTATATATCAATTATATTTTTATTGCTACTGGAAATAATTGTCAAATCTTTATTCATGTGGTACAATGAACAAATTCATATACAAAGTTAATTATATAATTTAGAGGAAGCCAATAATTTCTCTTATGCTAGATAATTTCCTTGCCTACTCTTTGAAATGGTGTCAACCTGAATGTTGATTGATACCTTTATTTATCCTATGGTCTTTAATGGGACTCAATAAAGAAATCTCCATATTAGTATTCAAAATATTCCCTCTAAATGATTTTGTATGAAATACACACACATGTGCATGTGCACACATATACACGTATATTCTAATTAATTCAAAGGAATTCTTTAAAAAAATTTGGGAAATAGCACAATCTTGAGATCTTCAATGAGTTCTTGAAATTTGGATATTATCCATCAGGAAATGTAACAACATTTTTTACTCCAACTTTCAACTATCTTCCCTTGTAATTCATTCAATTCTTTTAAATACTTTTAATAAGAGGGTAAAAAATGTAACTACTTCAAGGAATAACTTCCTGGATCTCTTAAAAATTTCCTGTTGGTCTCTACATTGGATAGTCATTGTTTTGCCTGTTAAGTTTATTTGTATATTAGGTGCCCATTTAATGTTATGTCAAAAAGCCAAAAAAAAATTTTTTTAACAAATAAACACACCTCAACTCCTGACAGAATGTGTTCACTAGAGTAATATCTTAATATACTAAGTTAGATATATTTGCTTCCCCAGCTGTCAATTAGCCCAGGAAAAACTGCCACATCTTCATTTTCACAACCAGATCTTTCCTAGTGTATCAGCTGTCAAAATGTCAACAAATATATGCCTGAGGAAGAGGGTGTATATTTGATGATGTTTTTCAAAGAGCTTATCTCATTACCTAAAGTACATTTAGACTATGAAGTAATGTTGTTTGGGGAGCTTCAAAAGTTGACATTCATTCCCACAAACTATAGGATAGATGGATTTCTTTTATCTTTGCAAGGAAATGTCATTTTTTTTTGTTTCATTTTGTGTTATTTTGTTTTATTGAAGGAGGGAGAAAATAAGTTATTTGATTTCAAAAACAACTTCTGCAGCCTAAGACCTCATTGTATAGAATTTTTTATTCTTGTACACCAAAAAATATCCAAGCAGGAACACAGATTTAGAGTTATAAGAGGCCTCAGCTGCCATTTAATCCACTACCTTGATTTTGCAGGTGGAATAGCTAAGATCATAAGAAAAGAATGTTAGCCAAAATCAGTAGCAATTAGGTGAGCCAGAAACATCCCCCATGATTCTAGAACTAGCCTTCTTCCCCCGATTGAAGACATTTCTGAAAAGCAGCACCCAATTTACAAGTAGATATCAATTTTAAAATGTATGATGCCAGTTCACTGAAGTGTGAAACATATTCATGTATACATGCACAGAGTAAAACAATGGATAGATCATTAGAGATGGAGTTAGGTTAAACTGGATTTTAATACTGTCTCAAATAGGTACTAGCTTTATACCAGTGGAGAACTCATTGAGTAATATTGGGGTCTTGGTTTTCTCATTTACACACTGATGGTTCATTAGTTCAAATCATCTTTGAAATATACCATATCTCCTGTTTAAGCTGCCTTTCATTATCTATCCCTCATACATGAAATATTTTCCCTTAATGATTCTGAGCATTGGTATCCCTGACTTTCTTTAAGATATAAGTTAAATTGGGAGTGGAGCCAAGATGGTGGAAAGCAGACACTTCTCTATGTGATCTTCTCTGAGCTCCCCTCAAATTAACAGCAGGATAAGCCTCTAAACTGGTTTTTAAATTAACAAAAACACAAATTTCCAGAAGGTACTTTGGAATAACTTCAGAACTGGTCTCTTTCAATGGGGCAGGAGGACAGTTAAAGAGCTAATATCCTTATATAGAAAAATGATATGTTTCACTCTTGAGATCTGTATTTCTGTTTTTGGTAGACTTGGAGGGTGCAGGCATAATTAGATTTTATTGTAATGATGTAAAAAAGAAACTAGAGGAGGAAAGGTGATTCTACTGTAGAAAGAAGTGAAGGAAACCACAAATATTTGGAGTACAAAAAGTAGGAAGAGGAAAATGGAGTTAAAGTAGGATAGATTATATCTCAAGAGGAGGCAAAAAAGACCTATTGAAATAGAGGGAAAGTGGGAAGGAGGATGAACATTGTGTGAATCTTTCTCTCATCAGATTTGGCTCAAAGAGAGAATATCAGACACATTTAACTTCACAAAGAAGTTTGTTCATCTTATAGGGAAATAGGAGGGGAAGGGGAAGAGAAAGAAAGGAGGGAGGCCAATATAAAGGAGAACAAAAGTAGAAAGGGAAAGGTATAAAAAAAGGGGGAGTGTCTGCAAAAAGTGCAGGGCTATTTGAGGGATCAATGACAAGACACTGGGGAGGAGGGAAAGAAGGAAAAGAAAGAGAAAAATATAACTGGGAATAAACAAGATGGCAGGAAATATAGAATAAGTAATTTTATCTTTGAAAGTCAATAGAATGTACTTTCCCATAAAACAGAAGTGGATAGCAGATTGGATTAAAAAACAGAATGCTACAATTTGTTGATTACCAGAAAAATACTTAAAAAGAGTGATGAATTTAGAGTAAAGATAAAAATCTGGAGCAGAAAACATTATGCTTCAGGGAAAAAAAGGCAGTGGTAGCAATTCTAATCTCAGATCAAGCAAGAGCTAAATAGATCAAATTAAAAGAGATAGGGAAGGGGCAGCTAGGTGGTGCAGCGGATATAGCATGAGCCCTGAAGGACCTGAGTTCAAATCTGGTCTCAGACACTTCCTAGCTTTGTGACCTTGGGCAAGTCACTTAACCCCAATTGCCTTAGCAAAAAGCAAAAAAAAAAAAAAGAGAGAGAGAGAGATAGTTTCTTTCCCTATGTCCTACTTCAAGGTACCATAGATAATGAAGTAGTATTAATACTAAATGTATATGCACCAAGTGGTATAGCATCCAAATTCCTAGAGGAGAAGTTAATAAAGCTGCAAAAAGAAATAGATAGCAAAACTATAATAGTGTGGAATTCATTATTGAACACAAAATAGAAATTTTTGATTATATGATTATATGAAGTTTAAAAGTTTTTGTACAAACAAAACTAATGTAAACAAGATTAGAAGGGAAGCAATAAACTGGCAAAACTTTATTTTTTACATTCAAGTGTTCTAATAAAGGCCTCATTTCTATAATATATAGAGAATTGACTCAAATTTATAAGAATTCTGGTCATTCTCCAATTAATAAATGACCAAAGGATAGGAATAGACAATTTTCAGATTAAGAAATTAATCATTTCTAGTCATATATGATAACTCATGGGAATGGAAGAATCAGGTTAGGTTTTTCTTTTTCATTAGAAAGGATACAAGTATGACTGTCTTCCACCTATAAAAGAGAGAGATTTTTACATGACCACATTGGTCATATATGAGGATATTTCATGAGAATGAAACTTCCTCATCATTCTGGGCATTTTAAGAATTTTTAGAAACTTTAGAAGAAATATTGATTCTTCAGATTTTTACTTTTTTTTTTATTTCAACCATCTTTTATCATAGCATCCCTCATTTACTGAATTTTTTTTCTTTATTTAGTTGAATCATTGATATTACTCAATTTAGCATGTTTAGAATTAGTTTAAAACTCGAGTACATACCATATTAGAGATAGAGATGTTTTTAGATATTTTCCCTAATTTCAAGTCCAGACAATTTTTGGCATTTACTTTTACAGGATTTTTAGTTCCAAATGTATCTTTTTTCCTTCCCTCTTCTCTTCTCTTCCTAAAATACCAATCTGATAAGTTATACATGTCCTATCATATAAAAATAAATTCCATATTAGTCACAATTGTGAAAGAAAAAAACACTAGAAAAAATAAAGTGAAAAAAAATCTTTGATCTGCATGCAGGGTCCATCAGTTCCTTAATCTGGATATGGATGGCATTTTATTTTGTAGGACCTTTGGATGATTTTATAACTTAAAATAGATGAGTTATTCATAGCTGATCATAACACAGTGTTGCTATTTAAGTGTATAATGTTTTCCTTGCTCTATTTGTTTCACTTTTCATCAGTTGATACAAGTCTCTCCAGGTTTTTTTTTCCTCAAATCTGTACATTCACCTTTTTTTTATTGCACAAAAGTATGCCATTGCATTTATTTATCAAAGCTTGTTCAGCCATCCTTCAATTAGTGGGCATTCCCTCAATTTCAAATGATTTGCCATCATGAAAAAGATTATTATAAATATTTTTGCATAAAGAGCTCTTTTTTCCTATTTTTATGATATTTTTGGGATGGAGACTTGAGTAGTGGTATTGTTGGATCAAAAGATAGGCAAAGATTTTTTTTTTTTGCCTTTTGGACATAATTCCAAATTACTGTCCAGAATGGTTGGATCAGTTCACAACTCCAAATTGCTTTAGTGTCCCAATTTTCCCATATACTCTTCTACATTTGTCATTTTTCTATTTTCTCATATTACTAAATACATTAGTCATAGCTGTGAGGTGGTACCTCAGAGCTGTCTTAATTTGTATTTCTCTAACCAAGAGTAATTTACACCATTTTTTCATGTTCCTATAAAAAACTTTGATTTCCTTATCTGAATACTGTGTTTATATCATTTGACTCTTTATCAATCAGGGAATAACTCGTATTCTTATAAATTTGACTCAGTTCTCTATATATACATTTGTTGTAAAGACTGTTTTCCATCTTTCTACTTTCTGATCTTGGTTGCATTAATTTTCTTTGTGTAAATACTTTTAAATGTATTATAATAAAATATATTTTACATTTCATAATTTACTCTCTCTCTGTGTGTGTGTGTGTGTGTGTGTCTTTCTGGTTCACATATGGGTCTTACAAATAACATTCTAAGATTCCACCTTTTGATTCATTCTGCCATTTACCTCCATTTTCATTCAGTTATGATTACTATTTATGTATTTCCCTTGTACTGTTTGTCCTCCTTCTTCTCCTCTCTCTTCTTTCATCCTTTCCCCTTTTGATAGCATTTTGCTTTTGTCTACCAGCTCTCACAATCTGCCCTCTCTTCTGTCACCACCTCCCCCTCCCACTTTTACTTAATCTCTTTCCCTCCCATTTTCCTGTCTAGTAGGCCAGATATCTTTAATCAACTGATTGTGTATATTATTCCCTCTTTCAAATAATACTGATGAGAATAAGGTCCAAGCAACACTCTTCACCCACCCTCCCATATATCCATCTGCTGTAATAGGCTTTTGATATTTCATGTTTCTTCTTATAAAAAAAATTAACCTATTTTACTTCTCCCCCTTTTCTGCATCCACTATAATCCTCTTTTTTGGATCTTAATTAATTTTTCATCATTCTCCTAAATTCTTCGTATACCCATACCCTCTGTCTGTGTATATTCCTTTTAACTATAAACATTTTTTTAAGAATTAAAAGTATCTACCCAGGTAGAGATAGAAACAGTTCATGTTTACTGAGTCCCATATATATATATATATATATATATATATATATATATACTTTTTCCCTTTTTTCCCCTTTTTTATCCTTTTATTAGTCTTGATATTGCAACCATTTTTGGTGGTTGTTCAATTCTGGTCTTCTCTATATGAAAGCTTGAGATCCTATTTAATTGAGTCCCTTAAGATAGTGTTTTTAATTTCCTCAGGTAGGTGATTCTTGGTTATAATTCTGACTCTTTTGCCTTATATTCTATCATGTTCTGTGCCTTCTGATCCTTTAGCATTGTAGCTGCTAAGTCCTGTGTAATTTTGACTATAGCTCTGCAATATTTGAATGTTTCTGCTCTTTAGCAGTATTTTTTTTATCTTGAACTGATTGCTCTGACATTTGGCCAAAATGTCCCTTGGTGTTTTATTTTACAATCTCTTTCCTGATGTGATTGGTGGATTCTTCCAATGCCTATTTTATTCTCTGGTCCTAGGACATCAGAGAAGTTTTCCTTGCTAATATCTTGAAAAATTCTGTCCCATTCCTTCTTCACTTATGGCTTTCAGGTTCTCCAATGATTCTGACATCATCTCCTCTGTACCTATTTTCCAGGTCAATTATTCCCAATAAATTATTTTTACATTTTCTTCTATTTTGTTTTTAAAATTTGTTGATTCTTAATTTCTTATGAGGTCACTATGTTCCATTTGCTTTATTCTCATTTTTCATGTTGTTTTCCTCTGCTTTTATTCTTCCTTTTGACCAATTTTACTTTTTGTGGAATTTTTTTTCTATTTATCCTTTTTTTCCCATATAATTCTCTTTCATCATCCTCACTTTTTTTCTCAATTTTTCTTCTGCCACTCTAATATGATTTTAAGCTCCCTTTTGAGCACTTCCATGAGTTTTTCTTAGTTTGAGACCATTTTCCATTGTCTTTTAAGGTTTTGCCCAAAAGAGTTTTGACAATGTTGCCCTCTTCTGATTGTGTTACTTGATCTTCACTGTCAGATTGCTTTGGATTTTTTTTGTAACTTTTTGCACATCTTTATTGATTTTTTTTTCCCTTTGTGAATTTGAATGCTGCTCCCCAGTGGAAGAGCCATTGTCTCAGACTACTTATGCCAGGGCCTGCCAGCCCTTGGTACTACCTGGTTAATTATTGACATTACCCTGAGGCCAATAAGGGATTATCCTTTCTGCTGTTGCACTGAGGGTTTGAGATGAGGTGATTGAAACTACTGGAGATCACAGGGGTCTGACAATTTACTAGGTGCTGAGTCATTGTCTTAGTGTTGTATCTGGCATGTTCTGAGGTCACTGGCAAATTTCTATATTTCCTGAGGGCTAGGCTGAAGTATTGGTACTCAGAACTGGATTGTGCCCATTCCCCTGGCTATGCTGAGGCTCATTGGAAGCCTTATTTTGATGTTTGCATTCTCCACATATCAAGGCTCAGCATTACCTCCTAGTTTACTGATGTAAGGCTTGCTTTTGGTATCCTTCCTATCCTGGATTGTCCTTCTTTTTTACTTGAGTGAAATAGATTTTTGTCAGTATTCCAAGTGTTTTTGGCTAAAAGATTTCCAACCCATTTTTTTGCTGATTCTGTTACTCCGGGTTTTATTTTGAGCTGCTATATTATGGTTGTTTGGAGTTAAATATGGAATGATTATAATGATTTACTGCTTATTCTGCCATTTTGACTCCCAGGAGAGAGTTAAAAATTTTCTCAAAGCATTTCAGTAGGAGGATAAAAAGGTAGTTCAAAGAGGTTCCTGAAATAGAGGTTGATACATACTGATTTTCAAACTAAATTGTGATTAGTGAAAGGCTTCCTAAGAAAAGGAAGAAAGATGTCAGAGAAGATATATTAGACCAGGCAGTTTCAAAGATAAAACTAGTTTGTTGCACCAAAGTTCTCTTTTGAAAAAATTGGGAGAGGGCTGAGCCAAGATGGGGGCGGAGCCAAGATGGCGGAGTGAAAAGGTGACTTTCTGCCTCTCCTCCGATCTTCTCTCAAATCAACAATAAAATAAGCCTCTGAACTGATCTTCAAGTCAACGAACTGAGAAATATTTGGGCACAGCTCTCTGGATAACTTCATATCTGGTTAGTCGGACTTGGACAGAGAGATAAATAGACAACAACTGTGCAGGCCAGAAGTGAGGGTGGGACTCAAATTCCAAACTCCAAATTCCAAACACCTGGAGTTTATCTGAGGCACTCGGGACACTCTGCCCTGATTGGGGGCAGGTGTTCTGGCAGACTTGCCTTGTTTAAGGAGTACTTTGGACTTAGTCCTAGCCCCCACCGGCCCAGCACCTTAAGTCAACTCGCCGAAGTGCCACAGGGCAAAGCTTTTTGCAGCCGCCGTTTTTTTTGCTCTATCTTAAAGAGATATCCACGCTGTCTAAACAAAAAATACGATGAAGAAAAGAGAGCTCTCACCATAGACAGCTTTTATCAAGGCAAAGAAACGACCCCAGAGCCAGAGGTTACTTTAGACAAAAATCCAGAGAACATCAGCCAGGACCATCACTGGTCCCCTTTTCAAAAGGCCTTTCTGGAAGACTGCATAAAGAACCTCAAAAGAGAGCTGGAGGATAAATGGGAAAATAAACTGAAATCAGTGCAAGAAGGATACAGTATCTTGCAAGAAGGATATAATAATCTGCAAAAGAGATATGAAAAAGACACCAATTTATTAAAAAATAAAATTAGTGAAGTGGAAAAAGAGTGCAATGAACAAATTGGCCAGTTACAAAAGGAGCTTAAAAAGGTAACTGAAGAAAACAACACTTTAAAAATAAGAATTGAACAAATGCAAGTGACTTGAAGAATCAGTCAAACAAAAACAAAAAAATGAAAAAATAAAATCAGAACTAATCAATTGGGAAAATATTAAGTGCTCATGGGTAGGCAGAGCGAACATAATAAAAATGACAATACTACCCAAACTAATCTACTTATTTAGTGCCATACCAATCAAACTCCCAAGAAATTATTCTACAGATCTAGAAAAAAATAGTAGCAAAGTTCATTTGGAAGAACAAAAGGTCAAGGATTTCAAGGGAATTAATGAAAAAAAAGGCAAGTGAAGGTGGCCTTGCTGTACCAGATCTAAAACTATATTATAAAGCAGCGGTCATCAAAACCGTTTGGTACTGGATAAGAAATAGAGCAGTCGATCAGTGGCACAGGATAGGATATCAGGACAATCTAGGCAATAACCTTAACAATCTAGTATTCAATAAACCCAAAGACCCCAGCTTTTGGGATAAATATTCACTATTTGGCAAAAACTGCTGGGAAAATTGGAAACTAGTGTGGAAGAAATTAGGGCTTGACCCATACCTAACACCACATACCAAGATAAGATCTAAATGGGTTCATGATCTAGATATAAAGAGGGACTTTGTAAGCAAGTTAGAGGAACGTAATATAATTTATCTCTCAGACCTGTGGAGATGGAATAAATTTATGTCCAAAGAAGACCTGGAACTCCTAAATGAACACCAGATGGATAATTTTGATTATCTTAAGTTAAAAAGTTTCTGTACAAACAAAACAAATGCAGACAAGATTAGAAGGGAAGCATCAAATTGGGAAATCATCTTTACATTTAATGGTTCTGATAAAGGCCTCATTTCTAAAATTTATAGAGAATTGTCTCATGTATATAAGAATTCAAGCCACTCTTCAATAGATAAGTGGTCAAGGGATATGAACAGACAATTTTCAGATGATGAAATTAAAACCATCTCTAGTCATATGAAAAGTTGCTCCAAATCACTATTGATCAGAGAAATGCAAATTAAGACAACTCTGAGATACCATTACACACCTGTCATATTGACTAAAATGACAGGAAAAGATAACGATGAATGTTCGAGGGGATGTGGGAAAACTGGGACACTAATACATTGTTGGTGGAATTGTAAACGGATCCAACCATTCTGGAGAGTAATTTGGAACTATGCCCAAAAAGTTGTCAAACTGTGCATACCCTTTGACCCAGCAGTGTTTCTACTGGGCCTATATCCCAAAGATATTTTAGAGGAGGGAAAGGGCCCCACATGTGCAAGAATGTTTGTGGTGGCCCTTTTTGTGGTGGCTAGAAACTGGAAACTGAGGGGATGCCCATCAATTGGAGAGTGGCTGAATAAATTATGGTATATGAATGTTATGGAATATTATTGCTCTGTAAGAAACGACCAGCAGGATGATTTCAGAGAGGCCTGGAGAGACTTGCATGAACTGATGCTGAGTGAAACGAGCAGAACCAGGAGATCATCATACACAGCAACAACAGTATTACATGATGATCAATTCTGATGGACATGGCTCTCTGCAACAAAGAATTGTCTCAAACTAGTTCCAATTGTTCACTGAAGAAAATCATATACACCCAGAGAGAGGGATGTGAAATGTGGACCACAACGTAACATTTTCATGATCTCTATTGACATTTGTTTGCATTGTGTTGCCTTTCTCTGATTCTTTTTTTTTTCTTGTAGATAGGATTTTTCTGTATAACTTCTCAAGCATTTCAACATTATTAGCATGTAGTGGACTTCCTGCCATCTAGGGGAGGGGAGGGGACTGGGGGTAAAATTTGTAATGGAAAGCTTTGTAAAGATCAATGTTGGGGAACAACCCATACATATGTTATACAAATAAAAAGCTTTAATAAAAAAAAGAAAAGAAAAAATTGGGAGTAAAATGTAAAATTTATAAAAGAAAAAGCAATTCCTACCACATTGGATGAAAGGATCACAATTCAAATGGATCTAAACAGATTAGGAAACTGAGCTAATGGAAATTAAATTAAATTTAAGAGGGATAAATATAAAAAAAATATTTAAATTGATTCCTCAACCCCCCCCAAAAAATAGCATTAATATAAAAGATACAGGAGACATGAATGCATGTCAGTTCACTCAAAAAATATTCTGAATTTCTATGAAACTATACACTGAATATAATAATAATAACAACAACAACAATGATAAACTCATAATTCTTGCAATGTGTCAGGCACTTTGTGTTAAGTGGTTTATAATTATTATCTTATTTGACTCTCACAATCACCTGGTGAAATAGGTGCTATTATTAACACATTTTACAGATAAAAGAACTGAGGCAGATAAATATTAATTAATTTCCTTATCGTCACAAAGCCAGTACATCTGAGGTTTGATTTTAATAACCAACTGCAAACTAAGAGCTTCTTGAGAGCAGAGACTACTTTTTGTCTCTATTTGTATCCTTAGCAGAGCATCTGGAAGATAGTAGATGATTTTTAAAATGCTTATTGGCTGATTGGCTAAGACTAGTACACATTAAGTTTTCCTTCCTCGAGTCTTCAAGAAAAACCTGATTGATCAGTTGTTAGGGAAATTTTGCAGAGGATTCTAGATTTGATAGGTGTTTAAATGAGCTCATTTCTCTCAGACCTTTATTAATCCTATGATTCTATGATTCAAAAGAAGTATTGATACCACAACCAAGAGTAATCTAAACCAGGTTGAATAAGGAAAATAAAATGGAGGAATAGTGGGTTTTCTCAAAAGAATATTTTAAGTAATAGGTAATATATCCATGCCTAAGAGACCATGTTTAAATCTAATACATCACTATTCAATCAGATCATCTATGACATTAGGTAATGGAAGATACAGGATTCATCGTCTTCATCCTTGTAAATCTATCTCAACGAATATAATGGGATTCAATAAATTGCGGCTTAAATATCTTACATTTTGCTACTTTTACTATTTAAAAGGCACCTTTTAAAAATTATTGAAGTTTCACTTCAGACTTAGGTAAGATTTAAGATAGAAATATCATAATTCTATTTTTAGATGGGAAAAATAAGGCTCATATAAACAACACATTTTGCTCAAGGGTTTGAAATAAGGTATCCCTTGTTCCAAGAGTAGGGCTTTCCCCCCATCACATGCTGCCTTTATATATGTGCTAACTCTGACTTCAGAGAAAATAGTAAAATAAAAAAGAAATTATTTTAGGAAATTTCATTGATTCAACAATGAAAATATGAACTTTGTATTTAATAAAACCAGCCAAAATTAAACTACATCAGTGTGATTTTCCTTCTGAATGAACCAATCTCTATTTTGAAAGTAAGATATAAAATAAAATGAAGACACATGAGAAAAAATTCCAGCTTTTAACTACATTTCCATTTGAGGTCTTTTTTTCCTTTTACCTTAAGGGTTTCTAGATCTTGCTTCTCTCAAGTAAGATATATCTTTAGAAGCCTCCTATTTCATGGCCCAGATAAAAATTTCTTTTATAGAATCATTTTGTTCAGTATTAAGCATGTGAATAAACAAAGAATCTGTCATTTGTTGTATCTGAAATGAATGAAAATCTTGAGAGAGAGTTCTGGGTCAATTTATCTATTAGGCTAGCTGATAATAAATGAGTGGTTAGTTGTTTCACTTGGTAATCAAAGACATTTAATGGAGACACTGAATGCCTTAAGTATTTTTCTGAAAGGAAGAAAGGAACCTGACAAGTGAAATCAGCCCTGAATGGTGAACAATTAATGACATTTAAATAAGAAGATGGGCTAAAAGTCTTTACCTCCTTCTGAGAGAGAGCTTGATCATGAGACTTGGCTGCTTCAAGCAATCTGGACAAAGGAATACCCAGATTACTCTGATATGTTTTCCCCTTCATGATAAGGTTACTTTAAACTCCAGTGGAAGGGTGCAAGAACATGACCTTAATGCTTGAAGGCTGAAATTCCCTTAAATTAGATTCTGTATATAACCAAACAGAAGTAGGGTTTCTAGTTAAGAGGGGTCCATCTGAAGTTACATACAACATATTACCCAGACACATATAATCTCATCTATCATCCTTGTTATTCAGAGACTGGCTTACCTCCAAAATGAGGAAATAAAAAAACTTGTATCCTAATTGATTACTGTTTTTTATATAATAGGAAAATAATTTTCCTCAATCCAAAAGACAAAATGCATAAGAACTTCCTCCATTTACTCAGATCACATAATTTCCAAAATTTATTGGGTAAATCTTGGAAAGCTTTGTTATTATTAAGCCATTTTAAATATTGCCTGACTCACTGTGCCTCCATTTGAGGTATTCTAAGTGGAGATACTAAAGCAATTTACAATTTCTTTCACCAGCTCATTTTACAGATGAGGAACTGGGGCAAACTGTATTAAGTAATATCCCCAGGATCATACACTAATAAGTGTCTGAGGCCATATTTGAACTCCCAAAAGATTAGTTCAGTTGACTACTAATCCAGCACTCTATTACTTTGCCATCTTGCTGTACCCATTCCGATATCCCATCTCACCTCACCCCCCAAGCTCTCTGAGGCAAAGAGAAGTTAAGTTACTTGCACAAGGTTAGACAACCAAAAAATGCCAGAACAAGAATTTAAAGCTACTTTTTCTTGACTGTAAATGGCTTTTTATCTACTACCCCTTGCTGCTTCCACTCAAAATTAAGTATCAAGAGTTCAATCTCACAACAAATACTCTGAACATATTTTGTTTTGACAAGTGAATTTGGCTTTGAAAATTGCTGTAAGGCAATTTTCATCCCTGTAGGTCAAAAGGCAATATACCATTGTACAGAAATATTTATCCAAAAAAATGGAAGGGAATCATTGCTTTAAAAAGCTCCCCAATCAGATTCTTCAAATTCACAATATAAACATATGAAAATAAAATATATTCATTTTTCCTTGAATCACTTCCATCTAATCACATATAATAATGATTGTACTTAGTAAAAGACCTTATTACTATTTGAGTTTCATTCTTCAAACAGAAAATACAACAACTGCTAAATTATTATGTATATCATTACCTTGAACAAAAAGGAGTCTGTCACCTTTTGTGCTTCTACCTGCTCAGGTCACTGATTGTGTGATATTATTTGCTCAAAATGATGTCTCCTACCTCAGTTCACTGCAAGTAAAGCAGACCCCCTAAGAAACATTATTTTCCGAAAGTTTAAAAACAATGTGTCATAGCAACAAGGATTCCAAGTTAAAAGGATTTGGGGAAATTTTATCATTTCCAAAGGAAGACTACCAGAATGGCAAGGAAATCCAAGACCATATGGGATGAGGATTTGAAACAGTGACTAGGGATGCTTAGGCTGAGGAAGAGAAGACTGAGGGAAGATATGATAGCTGTTTTCAATAACTTAAATAGTTAATATGTAAAAAAGTGATATTATAAGCAAATTAGAGGAACATAGAATAGTTTGCCTCTCAGACCTGTGGAAAAGGAAGGAATTCGTGTCCAAAGAAGAACTAGAACTCTTAATTGAACACCAGGTAGATAATTTTGACTATATTAAGTTAAAAAGTTTTTGTACAAACAAAACAAATGCAGATAAGATTAGGAGAGAAGCAATAAGTTGGGAAATCATCTTTACATTTAAGGGTTTTGATAAAGGCCTCATTTCTAAAATATATAGAGAATTGTCTCATATTTATAAGGAGTAATTCGGACT
Source organism: Myrmecobius fasciatus (assembly GCA_023553655.1). Lineage (NCBI taxonomy): Eukaryota > Metazoa > Chordata > Mammalia > Dasyuromorphia > Myrmecobiidae > Myrmecobius > Myrmecobius fasciatus. The sequence goes on from JAJPUD010015050.1 coordinate 38,040, forward strand.
TAGTCCTAGCCCCCACTGGCCCAGCACCTTAAGTCAACTAGCCAAAGTGCCCCAGGGCAAAGCTTTTTGCAGCCGCCGCTTTTTTTTCCCTACCTTAAAGAGATATTCACACTGTCTAAAAAAAAAAAATATGATGATGAAGAAGCAAAAGAGAGCTCTCACCATAGACAGCTTTTATCAAGGCAAAGAAACGACCCCAGAGCCAGAGGTTCCTTTAGACAAAAATCCAGAGAACATCAGCCAGGACCATCACTGGTCCCCTTTTCAAAAGGCCTTTCTCGAAGACTGCATAAAGAACCTCAAAAGAGAGCTGGAGGATAAATGGGAAAATAAACTGAAATCAGTGCAAGAAGGATATCATGCCCTGCGAAAGAGATATGAAAAAGACACCAATTTATTAAAAAATAAAATTAGTGAAGTGGAAAAAGAGTGCAAGGAACAAATTGGCCAGTTACAAAAGGAGCTTAAAAACGTAACTGAAGAAAACAACACTTTAAAAATAAGAATTGAGGGGGGCGGAGCCAAGATGGCGGAGTGAAAAGGTGACTTTCTGCCTCTCCTCCAATCTTCTCTCAAATCAACAATAAAATAAGCCTCTGAACTGATCTTCAAGTCAACGAACTCAGAAATATTTGGGCACGGCTCTTTGGAGAACTTCATATCAGGTTAGTCGGACTCGGACAGAGAGATAAATAGACTACAACTGTGCAGGCCGGAAGTGAGGGTGGGACTCAGCTCGGCTCATCGTGGAAGAAATTCCAAACTCCAAACTCCAAATTCCAAACACCTGGAGTTTATCTGAGGCACTCGG
>JAJPUD010015051.1:0-10459 GCA_023553655.1 Myrmecobius fasciatus
TCTTTTTCATATCTCTTTTGCAGGGCATCATATCCTTCTTGCAAGATACTGTATCCTTCTTGCACTGATTTCAGTTTATTTTCCCATTTATCCTCCAGCTCTCTTTTGAGGTTCTTTATGCAGTCTTCCAGAAAGGCCTTTTGAAAAGGGGACTAGTGATGGTCCTGGCTGATGTTCTCTGGACTTTTTCTAAAGGAACCTCTGGCTCTGGGGTCGTTTCTTTGCCTTGATAAAAGCTGTCTATGGTGAGAGCTCTCTTTTGCTTCTTCATCATATTTTTTTTTTTAGACAGCATGGATATCTCTTTAAGGTAGGGGAAAAAAAAAACGGTGGCTGCAAAAAGCTTTGCCCTGGGGCACTTCTGGGGAGTTGACTTAAGGTGCTGGGCAGGTGGGGACTAGGACTAAGGCCGAATTACTCCTTAAACAAGGCAAGTCTGCCTGAACACCTGCACCCAACCAGGGCAGAGTGTCCCGAGTGCCTCAGATAAACTCCAGGTGTTTGGAATTTGGAGTTTGGAGTTTGGAATTTCTGCCACGATTAGCTGAGCTGAGTCCCACCCTCACTTCTGGCCTACACAGTTGTCGTCTATTTATCTCTCTGTCTGAGTCCGACTAACCTGATATGAAGTTATCCAGAGAGCTGTGTCCAAATATTTCTGAGTTCGTTGACTTGAAGATCAGTTCAGAGGCTTATTTTATTGTTGATTTGAGAGAAGATCGGAGGAGAGGCAGAAAGTCACCTTTTCACTCCGCCATCTTGGCTCCACCCCCCAGGAAGTCTGAAACAATTCATTGTTGAAGAGAGCCATGTACATCAGAATTGATTGTCATATAGTATTGTTGTTGCCGTGAATAATGATTTCCTGGTTCTGCTCATCTCACTCAGTATCAGTTCATGTAAGTCTCTCCAGGCCTCTCTGAAATTGTCCCACTGGTCGTTTCTTACAGAACAATAATATTACATAACATCCATATACCATAATTTATTCAGCCATTCTCCAATTGAAGGGCATCCATTCAGTTTCCAGTTTCTAGCCACTACTAAAAGGGCTGCCACAAACATTCTTCGCAAAATTGATTTAATCTAACAATTCAGAAAACACTTCTTTTGACCATCCCTTTCCTTTTTGTCCAGGTTTCTGTTGTTCAGCCAATGTTAGTAGGAAGACACTCCAGTTCTATCTCCTCCACACCTTACTAATGTATTTTGTAAGATGATTTAGCTAGCTAATAGGTATCTTTCCTGAACACTGAGAAGCAAAGAGAAATTTGGTTTGCTTTTTATGTAATATTAGAAAGAACACATTGAATTGTTTGAATATTAAAAATATGATTAAGTGAAATAATTTATCACAAATATCTTTGAAGTTAATTATCATTTAAAGAGAACTCAGTTCTTTCAAAACTGATTCTCTGATATTTCCTTGATATTACATGAAAGGATCAAGTTTTTATAGTATTTTGCTTTGTTATACTTATTAATAGCAGTATAATGATTTAATACAACCCCAAGAAACTTATGATGAAAAATGATGTCCACTTGGAGAGAAAGAACTGATATAGTTTTTAAAAAATATTTCTTATTTTAAACTTAACTTAAAAAAAGAAAGAAAAACAGAAAAAGAAAACAATTGTCATGGAACAGCACAAGTTTAAAGAGGATTCAAAATATGAGAAAATAAATTTCAATGTCAAAAAAACCTACACAACACATGTCACAATATTACATTCAGAGATTTCAATTTTTTGTTTGTTTTCCTTTCTCATTGATTTTTATTGTCTCTGCTGTGCATTTTTTATTTCATTTTTTCCCCTTTTCCTCCCCTCTCCTATCTCCTCCCAAAAGGCTACAATTAAAAATAGATATATTTATATATACATATACACAATACACACATGCATACAGATACACATGTATACACACATGTGCATATATACATATTTATAATCATATGCATTTATTCATATACATGTATGTAAGTCTGTACTATGTTTTGTTTGTCTTTTGTTTCTCTAAAGATGGATAATCCTTCGTAAGTCTGTCTTTCCATAATTTTCTAAATCCACCATCTCATTATTTCCTATACTACAAAAATGTTTCAGTCTTATTCTATTTAGTTATTTTAAATAGTCTAAAATGATTTTAATTAACAGTTATGGCTGACATAATAGTGTAATTTCTAACTTTTTATCTTTTGATAAAAATATTTTAGTGTGAACTTTGTTTAAGAGCAATGATTACTAACCCTGGTTTAATTTATGATAAATTTTACTCTTAATCATTTTTATTAATGTTTGTACCTACCACTTAATATTCCTAATGACTTCTCTGCTTTACTTCCACTGACTATCTCATTTTGCTATTACTTAATGTACCTCCCCAAGAAATCCTCCCTTATTATCTGCCCACACCTTTTCCCTATTTCTATATATGAATTTCATTAAATATCATTCCTTACCTAATCCTATTAATCAATATCATCACATCATTTTGTACCTCTCATTTTTTATAAATTTATCAGACTTTTATAATCTGTGTGTATACACATATGTGTGTGTATTAATAAGTTCATATATACATATATGTGTATTTATGTATCTATTTACCTCTATTTCTTTTTTAATACATCCCCAATATAAGTAGGATTTCAAAAGTACTAATTTTTTGTGTCAGTTCTTGTTCTTGAATCTCATTTGTATAATGCAATTACTCCTTTTTTCTTTTCCTAGAAGATTTTGCTTTTTAGAATCACATTACACCTTAATATTTCTTTTTAACTACCCACTCACTAGAGACAATTTTATATTTTAGGTTTGCATTTTCACATATAAAACATAAACAGTTTGTTCTTATTGAGTAATTTGTAATTAGTCTCTGATGTTTACCTCAAATTTCTCTTAAATCTTACATGTCAAATTTTCTGTTGAGTTCATATCTTTTAAATACAAAATTATAAAAGTCTGGCAATTCATGGAATATCTTTTTTTTTTCTTTCAAGATTTTGCTTATATATTTTCCACACAGAGGTAAAATCTACCAGGAGATTCTTAGCCAAAATGCAGCAGCATTGTCTACTTTGCCCTGGCTCAGAAGCCAGTGGATTAACAAACTAGCTGTAAGACATACAACCACTACAAAAGACAAAGAGTGAGCCCCTGAACTCCAGCATAATGCAAGATATGGCCATGCTCACCCATCACAGGAACAAAACCAGAAGCACCAGCCCCAGGGCAGTATTAAACCATAGTTGTCTGTGGAGGAAGCGGGGCAATCTCCCCTTTGCCTAATAGCAAACCTCAACCATTAAAAATGAGCAAAAAAGGGGAAAAAAAGCTCTGAACATACATAGCTTTTATGGCGACACAACAGAACAGACTTCAAACCCTTAAGGAGATTAAAGGCAAAAGGTCTCTAGATGAAACCCCAAAGGATGATATGAGTTGGTCTCCATTTTGCAGGGCTCTCTTGGAAGAATTCAAAAAGGATCTTAAAATAGAGTTGAAAGAAAAATGGGGAAAGAAAATGAGAACTCTGGAAAAGGAAACACAGACAGTATCTAAAGAAAATCACTCCTTAAATAACAGTTTTGGTGAAAGGGAAAACGAAATCAACTTCTTGAAAAAAAATTGTGAAATGGAAAAAAAAAGTCCAGTGGTAAAAACAACTCATTTAAAAGTTCAATTGACTAAATCCAAAAGATAATTAAAATAACTAACTGAAGAAAATAATTCACTAAAAATTAGAACTGAACAAATGGAAGCAAATGACTCAATGAGACATCAAGAATCAGTGGAACAAAACAAAAAAAATGAAAAAATAGAAGAAAATGTAAAATATTTCATTGAAAAACAACCAACCTGGAAAATAGATCCAGGAGACACAAACTAAGAATTATTCGACTCCCTGAAAACCATGATGAAAAAAGAAAAACAGCCTACACAATATACTTCAAAAGATCATCAAGGAAAACTGTTCTGATGTCAGTACTAAACATATATGTCTTAGATACAGAGGGTAAAATAGCTATTGAAAGAATCCACTGATCACTACATAAAAGAGACATGAAAATGTAAACTCTAATGAATATTGTAGCTAAATTCCAAAACTATCAGATTAAGGAGAAAATACTGCAAATAGCCAGAAAGAAACAATGCACATAGCTAGGAGTCACAATCAGGATTACCCAAGAACTAGCAGCTTCCACTTAAAGGATGAAAGGGTCTAGGAATCTGATATTCTGGAGGTCAGAGGAACTTGGACTGCAGCCAAGAATCAACTCTCCGCAAAATTAAGCATTATCTTTCAGGGGAAAAGATGGGAATCCAATGAAAAATGGGATTTTCATTTATTTTTGATAAAAAGACCAGAGATGAACAGAAAATTTGATTTTCAAATACAGAACTCAAGAGAAGCATAAAAGCAAAAAGGGAAAGAAGAAAAAAAATACTATGTTTTTTTAAAGGTTAAAATTTTTACATGCTTATATGGAAAGATGACATGTTTAACTCTTGATCACTATATTTTTTTAGGAGTATACTTAGAAGTTGTAGATATAATTTGATTTTACTGTGATGATATAAAAAGAAGCTACAGGTGGAAAAGGGATTGTACTTCAAGGAAGGGGAGATAAAATTGGATAAATTACATAACACAGAGGCAAAAAAAAGACCTATTACAGTTGAGGAAAAGAAGGGATGAGATAAGCATTATGTGAATATTAATCTCATCAAATTTGGGTCAAAGAGAGAATATCAGACATATTTAGTTTGATATAGGAACTTGTTTCATTTTGTAGGGAAGTAAGAGGAGAAATGGGAAAGGAAAGGGAGATAAGAGAAGGGAGAACAGAAGTAGAAGGGAAAAGGGATAAAGAAAGGGTTTTTAAAAGGGGAGAACAGATTGAAGTAAATGGTCAGAAACAAAACACTGGTGAAGAGGGTAAGGCAGAAAGTAAATGTCAAAACATACCTAGGGGAAAGCAAGATGGTGAAAAATACAGAGTTAATAATTTTATCTGTGAATATCTATGAGATGAACATAAAGAGTGATTCTATAAGCAAATTAGAAGAACAAGGGATAGTCTATCTCTCAAAACTGTGGAGAAGGAAGGAATTTGAGATCAAAGGACTACAGTACATTATGGAATGAAAAATGGATAATTTTGATTATATTGTTAGAAAGTTCTTTTACAAACTATATCAATGCAGGTAAGATTAGAAGGGATTCAGTAAATTGAGGGAAAAGTTTTATATTCAAGGGTTCTGATAAATGCCTCATTTCTAAAATATATAGAAAAGTAAGTAAAATTTGCAAGAATACAAGTCATTCCCCAATTGATAAATGGTCAAAGAATATGGATAGACAATTTTCAAATGAAGAAATTAAAACTATTTCTAGACATATGAAAAAATGCTCTAAATTACTATTGATAAGAAAAATGCAATTTAAGATGACTCTGAGGCACTGCTATATATACCCCTCAGATTGGCTAAGATGACAGGAAAAGATAATGATGAATTTTGAAAAGGATGTGGGAAAACTGGGAGGTGTAAACTTATGCAACTGTTTTGGAGAGCAATATGGAACTGGCATACCCTGTGATCAAGCAGTGTCTCTACTGAGTCTGCGTCAAAGAGTTCATAAAAAATGGACAAGGATCCACGTGTCCAAAATGTTTGTAGAAGCCCTTTTTGTAGTGGCAAGGAAATGGAAACTGAGTGGTTGCCCATCAATTGAAGAGTAGCTGAATAAGTTATGATATATGAATGTTATGGAATATTACTGTTCTATTAGAAACAATCAGCAGGATGATTTCAGAGAGGCTTAGAGTGACATACATGAACTGATGCTAAGTGAAGAGAGTAGAACTAGGAAAACATACACAGTAATAGGAAGATTGTGTGATGATTAATTCTGATGCCCTTAGCTCTTGTCAACAGTGAGTTGATTCAGGTCAGTGTCAATGGTCTTGTGATGAAGAAAGGCCTCTGCACCCAGAGAGAGAGAGGACTGTCAGGACTAGATCACAACATAGTATTTTCACTTTTTTGTTGTAGTTTGCTTGCATTCTGTTTTCTTTCTAATTTTTTGCCATCTAGGAAAGGGAGAAAAAAAGTTTTGAGCACAAGGTTTTGCAAGGGTGAATGTTGAAAATTGTGTATGCATATGTTTTGAAAATAAAAAGCTTTAAAAAAGAAAAAAAAAGAAAAAAAATAAGAGTTAGTTCAATATTTATATTTTTAAATACATTTCAGGTTTTGAGTTGTGAATACTAGGTGGTAACAGTATCAGAGATGTTTGTATCATGATTCAATTTATTCTTATCAGTGTTTTCCCTCAATTCTTCTCTTTGTTTTAAATTAAGGAACTTTCCTCATCTCACCCAAGACATTGATGCCTTTGAGATAGTCCAGTAATGGCTTTCAAGAGGATTTGGAAGGCTTTGTATTGATGAATTACATATCAACTTCTGGTTGTCTTTATAAGTTTAACAATATCATAAAATATATGAAAGATATCCACAAATTTGAAAGGGAAAATCAGGTCAATTCTCAAATGCATGATTAGGAAGCAAAACTATTATAAACTTGTGGAAGAAAGCCCTTTATTACTATACATAAGGGGAAGATAATTCTCTTCTCTTTCATGCAGGTCCAGTGACAGTTTTCTTTCTTCTATGTCTCAAAAAGACAAATAGCTACTGTGGGAGGAAAAAAGGTTGAATAATAGTAATGAAGAATTATACTGTTTACTTAATACCTAATAAGCTTAAGCAAATGATTTAGGAAGATAGGTTAGATTCAGTGGGGATTTTTACTGTGTCATTTGTATGATTTCAATAGAATCCAAAGCACTATTTTAGCTTTATTTGGTATTTAAATTATAAATTTGTGACACAATAAAAATATTTATCAGGAATGGATACTTAACAAAAAATAAAATCCTTTCTTCCCATATTCCATTCTCCTTTTCACTATTGTCAGCATATCTTGTCTTAAGTCCCAACTCTATCATGCTATTCTGGTGCTTAAAATTCAATACTTTCCCCCTATAATCAACTCATAAACCTCATTCTCACTTAGCCAGCTTTTAAGACTTTCAATAATTTGGCATATTATAACTTTTACAGAGTTAAATACAACTCTTCTTCAAGTCCCTCATATTCTAACTAAACTATAACATTTACTGTATAGCAAAGATGAAGTGGACATTTTGATTCAGTTTATAATTATCATGTCCCCAGGACCCAAAAAGTCTCCTTGTTGAGCATTTGTCTTTTTTTTTTTTTGCTGAGGCAATTGGGGTTAAGTGATTTGCTCAAGGTCACACAGCTCACAGCTAGGAAGTGTTGTGTCCAAGATCAGATTTGAACTCAGGTCTTTCTGACGTCAGGGATGGTGCTTTATCCACTGTGCAACCTAAATAAATATCTTTATTATTTCATTAACAAGTAGTTCTCCAGAGCTAGTTTTTTAGACCAAAAGTGAAGTCATTTAATCAGTCAAAAAACTTTTATTGACTATTTAGCATGTGCTAGAAGCTGTACTAAGGACTGGAAATACAAAGAAAGTAAAAAATACAATCACTTCCCTCTAGAAGCTTACATTATATAAAAGTAATGAACATGTAAAAACTATATTTATATATATAAATGCATACATAAATTTAGAGAGATATCTTTTTATCTATATGTGCACATGTCCTATATTCACACATACTTATTTGCACAAACATCTGGAATGAGAAAAGTAAAATATTCACCTCCAAAAATTTTATTCTGTTCTAATTTCCTAATTTTCCTTTGAATCAAGCCTAAATCTATCTTTTTTCACATTATATTTCTAGCAGTTCCTTGTTTTGCCCTTGGAGGTGAAGTAGTTCAATTATCATCCCATTTTCACACTTTAAAAACCTTGGTATTGTACCTTCTCCAAAGCCTTGTATTCTTCAGGCTAAACAAGTGCATTTCCTCCAACCAATCTTCATATGTCATGATTTTGAGACCCTTCACCATGTTGAACAACTTCTGCAAGGGCTTCTACTTAAAAATATCCTTGAAATGAGTTTTCTAGATCCAAAGTACATTAGTAGAAAGTTGAGCAATGCAAAACTTTAAAAAGAGTTGATATTATATTATGATCATTGTTCTTGTTAAATATATATGGGTGTGTATATATGTGTGTGTTGTAGTAGATTGTAGAAATGCTATGTTGTGGCCCACACTCAGTTACCACAGGCCTTTATCTGGATGTATTTGGCTTTCTTCATCACTGAACAATTGGAACTGGTTTGAAATATCTCAAATAATTAATATCTTTAGCAAAGTTGCAGGATATAAAATAAACTCACAAAAATCATCAGCATTTCTATATACTACTGACAAAGTCCAGCAGCAAGAGATACAAAGAGATATTCCATTTATAATTACTGTAGAACAAGTAGCTTGATGGTGAAGTGGATAGAGCACCAGCCCTGAAGTCAGGAGGACCTGAGTTCAAATCGGACCTCAGACACTTAACACTTCCTAGCTGTGTGACTCTTGACAAGTTACTTAACCAAACTTCTTCAGCAAAACAAAAGAAAAAAAATACTGTAGACAAAATAAAATACTTGGGGCTCTCCCTTCCAAGGCAAACCCTGAACAGAATTGCCAAACACTTCTCTCACAATTAAAGTCAAGTCTAAACAACTGGAAAATTATCAATTGCAATTGCTCATGAGTAGGCTGAGCTAATATAATAAAAATGACAATTCTGCCTAAATTTACCTACTTTTTCAATGCCATAGCAATCAAACTGCCAAAAAATATTTTATAGAACTAGAAAAAGTAATGACAAAATGCATCTGGAAAAAACAAAGGATCAAGAAATATCAAGGGAATTAATAAAAAGAAAATGCAAAGGATAGTGACTTAACAGGACCAAATGTAAAACTATATTATTAAGGAGCAATCATCATAACCATTTGGCACTGGCTAAGAAATGGAATGGTGGATCAGTGAAATAGATTAGATGTGCATGACACAATAATCAAGGTCTATAGTAATCTAGTATTTGATAAACCCACAAACTGCAGCTTCTGGAATAAGAACTCACTATTTGACAAAAATTTCTGGGAAAACTTGAAAATAATATGTCAGAAACTTGACACAAACCTACATCTCACATTCCATGCCAAAATAAGGACAAAATGGGTACATAGTTTGGGCATAAAGGATGATACCATAAACAAATTTGGAGAACAAAGGTTAATTTATCTATCAGATGTTCAAAGAAGGGAGAAATTTATGGCCAAATAAGAACTGGAGAACACTATGAAAAGAAAACTGGACACTTTTGATTACATTAAACTAATAGTTTTTGTTTTTGTTTTGTTTTGTTTTTTGCACAAACAAAACCAACAGAAACAAGATTAAAAGGAAAATACAAAACTGGGGAAAAATCTTTAGAGTCAATGTTTCTGATAAAGGTCTCATTTCTGAAATATATAAAGAACTGTGTCAAATTTGTAAGAATATGAGTCACTCATCAATTGATAAATGGTCAAATGCTATTAACAGACAATTTTCAGATGGCAAAATTAAAGCCATCTATAGTTATGTGAAGAAATGCTCCAAATCAATATTTTTTTGCTTCCATCCTATTTTTTTAATGAAAGCCTTTCAAAGGCATTATTTCTAAAATATATAGAGAATTGTCTAATATTTATAAGAATTCAAGCCACTTTCCAATAGATAAATGGTCAAGGGATATGAACAGATGATTTTCAGATGATGAAATTAAAACCATTTCTAATCATGTGAAAAGATGCTCGAAATCACTATTCATCAGAGAAATGCAAATTTAGACAACTCTGAGGTACCACTACACACTTGTCAGATTGGCTAAGATGACAGGAAAAGAAAATGATGAATGTTGGAAGGGATGTGGGAAAACTGGGACATCGATACATTGTTGGTGGAACTGTGAACGGATCCAACCATTCTGGAGAGCAATTTGGAGCTATGCTCAAAAAGTTATCAAACTGTGCATACCCTTTGACCCAGCAGTGTTTCTATTGGGCCTTTATCCCAAAGATCTCTTAAAGGAAGGAAAGGGCCCCACATGTGCAAGAATGTTTGTGGCAGCCCTTTTTGTAGTGGCTACAAACTGGAAATTGAAGACATGCCCATCAATTGGAGAGTGGCTGAATAAATTATGGTATATGAATGTTATGGGATATTATTGTTCTGTAAGAAATGACCAGTAGGACGATTTCAGAGAGGCCTGGAGAGACTTGCATGAACTGATGATGAGTGAAATGAGCAGAACCAGGAGATCATTGTACCCAGCAATATTAATATTATATGACGATCAATTGTGATGGACATGGCTCTCTTTTTTTTTTTTAATAAAGCTTTTTATTTGCAAAACATATGAGTGACTTTTCAACATTGACCTTTGCAAAAAAAAAAAAA
>JAJPUD010015051.1:16214-38847 GCA_023553655.1 Myrmecobius fasciatus
CAGCCAAAAAAGCAAAAAAAAAAAAAAAAGAAAAAAAGAAAAGAAAAAAGAAAATTCAATCAATATAGAAATCTATATTATATGTTAGCAAGTAGTAAAGTAGTATCTAAAAGTTATGATAGAGGCAAAGCATGCATTTTAAATTAATAAGGGAAAGGTAGAAATGAAAAAATTAAAATGATATTGAAGAAAATATTTTTTGTCCTAGTATGTGAAATCACATAGAATAATGCACACTTAAGATTGATAAGAGTGGTCATAGAAGAAAAATCTCTTATAGTATTTCTATGATTACAAGATGACATATGAGATAAAGGGACTTAAATGAAAGGTAATCTATGATTATGACTGAATAACTATTCCATAGGGCACAGGGCACAGTGGAAGGGAAGAGAGGGTAGAATCATGAATCAAAAAAGTAAGTTAAGGCAGATAAGAATGAGAAAATGGTAGTAAGCTTTCATCAAGAAGTCAGTGACTGTGAATTGCCAGGATTAGGAGAGAAGGGAATAGGCTTTTCTAGCCATAGAATTTAAAGAATATTTTGATCTAAAGTATACCCTTAAGGCTCCTGTGATGATAAGTAGTATGCCATGTTGTATTTTTCTGGTTTTTGATTCCCCTTTCTCATCAAGAATGAATGGAATTGCTGTAAGATATTTATTCAGCATATATCTGCTAATCAGGTCCCTAGGAATTGACATTCAGGGTCAGCTTCAGTAGTTCAAGGCCTAATGACTGATGCTCTATACATGGAAATTTTGCTTGTGGTAAGACATTTGGTTTTAAAGTGATTGAAGACTATAAGTGGATAATATGTTACTACTTTTCATGTATAATGACATAACAGGGACAGGAGGAGGAAAAGTCAGTATTGTCTCTACATGTGACAAGAAATCCAGGCTTAAAATCTTGTTTCTAGGCAGTAGATATTAAGAAAGGATTTCTGTATTACTACAGTAATAAAAGCCAATATAAATCCATATTTCATATGGTTCTGATATAATTCTTGTCATTAGTAAGATTATCAGTATAATCATTAAAAACATGACAATGGTAATAATTTTTGACAGTGCTTTAATTATTTATGAAATAATTTAAGCCAAATTTTAACTATTTAGTAATATATTTGAAGTAATGACAGCTCCAAAACCTTGCCATTATAACAAAAAAAAGAAAAAAGAAGCTTAATTAGTTTTCCGAAAATTATGGTAAAAAAGTTCCGTGATTTTTGTCAGGAAAGTACAGAAACAGCCTAAGTTAAATACACCGTTACTCCTTCATAAAAACTGATGTTATTTAACCGGGACATTTGGAAATTCTATTCACCTGAGTAAAAAATATAATTAGTCTATTCTTATAGTACATATTAATCATGTACCCAAAAAGTTGTTTTAATCTAAAGGACATGTACAGAAGAATATAGTAATAAGGCAATTTATTTAATTGGATTTTATATTGTCCTATAAGACTAGTTTCTTTTTCAAAAATATACTTTCATGTCTGTTACATTTATAAATTGGACTTACTGCTAATTTGGACATGAAGTAGTTGTTCAAAATGTGCATCTTTCATTTAATACTACAGAAGTCTGTAAAACTAAAACATTTATTTCCCTGTGCTAGTACTTATATGAGTTATATATCTATGTTTTGTAGTGCAATGATCCAAATTCTTTCTCAAAGGTTTTAAACCGGTCAAGATAATTAGGAAAAACAAAAGCAAAAACAAAACAAAACAAAACAAAAACCAACTGAGAACGTCTAATTATATGTCTTTATTTACTTGGACTAGAAAAAAACAAAATTCTGCAGACATATAATTTCAATTTTCAAAAACATATTTATTGTTAAAATTAAAAACATTGTTAAAATTGTTGGTTATGTCCACTATCTTTATGATAATTCTTTCTTTCTTGGCTCAACCAAATAAAAGGGTATAGCTTGGAGAATCTTTATAAACATCTTGCAATTATCTCAAAAATGTTATTATTTTGGTAAATTTTTATATAACTACAATATTTAGCTAGCTAGCTATCTTAGTGGTTAAGTGATTTTCCCAGTTTACATCGGTTTTAGTAGCAGAGCCAATATTCCAAACAAAATGCAGGAGTTTTGGGATCATATTTTAGGTTCTTTTCATTTTTATGATGTTTGGAATCATAGGTGGTAACTCATAAGAGGTGGTAGTAATAACAATAAAGATATAGGATTTAGTGTGTGGAAAGTCATGCATTTGTGTCCTTATGTCTGCATAACCTGCATGTAGCTTTGGATGTGTGTGTGTGTGTGTGTGTGTGTGTGTGTGTGTGTGCGTGTGCGTGTGTGAATGGAACTCATGGGATGAAGTTTTCTCAAGTTTATGAGATTAGACCTAAATCACATGATTCCCTACTCCCAAGCCTTGAACCCTAGGATGCAGGAAGTTAGTGAAATTACAGGAAGTGACATGACCCACAAGAAGCAGACAACATTGGTGACCATTGGTCAAGGATGGTTACGAGCTTTTAGTCTACCCGATGAAAATTCTCGGGTATTTTGCTTTTTAAATCTTGGATAAGCTGGAAGCTGGCCAGGTTCACAAGCACTTGTGGGAGCTGGGATGCTCCCAGGTGTGTGTGCAGGCCTCTCCCTACAGGGATTAAATAAATGCTTTCTCTTTGTACCTGAAGATGTCTCTGATTAGTTAATTTGGGAAAGGGGGTCTAGCACCTGTCCCACATAGTTTATGGGGGTTCAGGCCGGGGTTCTGTGGCTTCCTAGAGAGATGGCTGGGATCTTGATTCAAGGCAGGTGCCAGGTTGGATTTTCTCTGACTGACCTTGAGAGCAGCCTCCCTCTCTGTAAGGAATGGGCCTAGGGGAGACACTCAAATACAAACAGAAAGCAAACACAAGTCTCTGAAGATGGAGCCTGGTAAAAGAGAGCCAGGTAACTTATGCATGTGCAATCCATGGGGGACTGTCTGTTAATGTGTCCTTGAACTGTCTTTAGGTGGTAGGCCCTGGGATCATCAAGCTTTGGATGATCCCAATTAAGGGGTGAGGGCCAGGAAAGGGGTTCTGTTAACGGCACAGGACAGTAGCACTCAGTGGTTGGCCAGGAATATAGGTGACTCCTTCTGAGCCTGATTTGCCAGGTCACCAGGGGGAGTCAACTCTGCGTTTTGCTGGAGATCAGGTTGTGAGATTGGATGCTCTGAGAAGGGGCTGTCCAACTCAAATCTTCAGAGCAAAAAGGAAAAAAAAAGTTCATTTGGGTATTTCTGTTGTTTGTGGGGAAGGGATGGTTCTCTTCCATGTAATTGTTGTCTGTGTTTGTGTCTTTGTTCAGAATGTCTTTATCATGTCCTGTGAACTAGAATTTGTTGAGAGTAATGATTGGGAAATTTGGCAATTGGTCATTTCAAAATTCCAAAGCAATTCAATGAAATTGGGGCCTTCTGGAAGAGGATAGTGCAGAGAGTGAAGATAGTCTCTTTCTTCCCCTTCCTCATTCCCTATCTGTAGTAGGGACACATGGAGCCAGAGAAAAAGAAAGAAACTATATTTAATCAGTTTAGTGAAATTTGTTATTGAAGATACAATAGCAAAAACAGTTTTATATTATTGGGAATTTAAAGCTGTGTTTGATTTGATTTTAAGCTAAAATATAGGTTATTAAAACAAAGTGCTACCTTAAGAGAGGTCATATTTGTATCCCTTTAATTAGATGGTATGTTGCTTTCTAGAAGTATTGGGTAATTTGTAAAACTATGAGTTATGCCTGAAAATTTTGTCAGTTCTGCTGGATATATGTATAAGTTTTATGAAATTTGGTTCAAAATTATTTAATTGTGAATCTTAAAGTTTAAAAAAAGTAATTTAAAGACAAGGGACAAGAAAGATAGATTTACAAAAGCAATTAATAGTTTAAATGTAGCATTTAGTTGTTTTGGTTTTTTTTTAAGAGTATGTAAAATGAATGAAGATGTGGGCATGTAGAGGAGATAGAGGTGGGAGGAAGAAAGAGAGAGAAAAATGGCTTGTTGGAAATAAAGCACAGAAAGGTCCTAGTGGACTTGCCATTTGCCAGGGGAAAGGAGACACCACATGAGGCTGGGTCTGACAGCTGTCTATGGACCTAGAAAGGTTTCTGTTGTTTCCTAAAGGAAGGAGAATTCATGGGCAGCTAGGTGGCGCAGTGGTTACAGCACCAGCCCTGAAGTCAGGAGGACCTGAGTTCAAATCTGGTCTCAGACACTTCCTAGCTGTGTGACCCTGGGCAAGTCACTTAACCCCAATTGCCTCAGCAAAAAAGCAAAAAAAATAAAAAAATAAAATAAGGAAGGAGAATTCACTTCAGCTGAAGGGAAGGAGGTTTACAGATCAGCTGTTCATGTTGCTGGTTGTTTGCCCCTGACCATGGCACCTTTAATTCCCTGACTCCTGCATTCCCTCATATAGCTCCCAGGCAAGTAAATTCTGAAAGGGCTGTTAAAAGGGCCTGCATGTGTGCCCCTTGCAGGAGCTTCAAACTGTTTTCAGTTTTGTTAACACCTGTACTAATTGGGGAAAAGTCTTTCCTTGTAAGACTCTAGGGTTTTTGCTGGAAGAGATCATACTCACTGAAGGACACAATATTCTAACCATTGTACCTACTACTTTGAGGAAACAAAAGCAAGAATTTTGGGAAAACATTCTTTGGTATTGATCCTAGGAAAAACAATTTGGACAAGAGGCATTTATGATAGCCTCATCTTCCCCCCAGCCTCCCTCTGGGTGGGGTTTCTGGTTACTGTTACTGTCCCTAGTAACCTCCGTATACCAATTCCATTTTTATTTATTCTTTCTCTTTTGCTCATATTTAGTGCTTGTATTTTTAATATACTTGTGAGAGTTGCTTCTTCCAGACTCCAAGTCATGAAATTCCAACCACTTGGTCAACCTGAAATCACCTGAGACCTGATTCTGACATTTGGCATCAGACACTGCTGCTGCCTACAAGTCACTTGTATCCCTTTTCAGTCTGGACCCCATTGGGTAGGGCCAGCTCTGTGCCTTGTCAGCCTGAAGCAGCTCCAGAAGATGAGACCTTTGTCCCAAATGAATCTGGGTCAGGACTACTTGAGGCCCCTGGGGCCTCCACAGTGCTGTAGTTCTATAACTGCCAGATACCAGTCTCTTCTGTGATGACAAGGTTTCCAAGATAGATAATGGGAGTTGTGGAAGCAGGGTCTCTGATTCCTAATCATTGTTTTAAGCAGCAATATCCTGTCCCTGCTTGCTTATGCACTGAATCATTAGAGTAGTTCAAGATTTAGCTAAGTTCAGGAGTAGATAAAGTGGTTCCTAAAAGCTTCCACTGATGTGAGGGTATTGGTTCTAAATGATAGAGGGCAGGTTACAGTTAGTACTGAAGAGGGACCAGCCTGACAGACCAGGTCACAAAGATGCCCTAGTAGAAGATATATATCAGGATTGGGGTGAGAAATCTTCAAATGGATGAAAAAGAGGGGGGGCTGAATGGGACTGATGGGATGAAGTTTTCTCAAGTTTATATGGGAATACTTTATGAGACTAGGCCTAAATCACATGATCCCCATTCCCAGGCCTTGAACCCTGAGATGCAGGAAGTTAGTGAAGTTACAGGAAGTTAGATATGACCTGTAGGAAGCAGACAATATTGGTGACCATTGGTCAAGGATGGTTACGTCCTCTTAGTCTATCCAATAAAAAGGCTTGGGCCTTTTGCTTTTTAAATCTTGGACAAGCTGGAAACTGGCCAGGTTCACGAGCACATGGTAGGAACTGGGATGGGTCCCAGGTGTGTGTCTGGGTCTCTCCCTGCAGGGATTAAATAAATGTTTTTCCTTTGTACCTGAAGATGTCTCTGATTATTTAATTTGGGAAAGTGGGTGAAGTACCAGTCCCTCACATGGGTATTTGTATGTTTGTACACACACACACACACACACACACGTGTGTGTATATATATATATATATATATATATATATATATATATATATATTTGGATATTTATATATGAATTTATTCATTGAAATACTCTCCTCCTATTATCACTGAAAAAACAGCTATTTGACTAACCAGATGTTATTAGAAACCAATATACTATATTTTCTAAAGCTCACTTTTCTGACAATTCTAACCAAAAAATTTGATTTGAGGATGGTATCATAAACTGCTCAGTCCAATATTCCATCCCAGATTTGAAGAAAAGGATTTACAGATTTCCTACAGCATAAACAATTATTGTAAATACTGCTCCAAATTATTATCTGCTCTCAAACGATCTCAAAGAAAAGAATGTCAGCATTCTTGACCATATTTAAAACGTACTATCAATAATACTTGTATTCTGTTCTCTGGCATATAAAATCTTTCTTATATTGAAGATGTTACAATAGAGGTCAACATGGGGAAAAGAATATAAACAGGATATCTATTTATGTGACTGTGGTATACCCATTAATCATGAAAAAAAAATCCCTTTAAAAGCAGAAGTAAATTCTGTCCCTAAACATCACTTCTGCCTAACAGGCAGAAATCTAAGCTGGTAAATCATGGGTTGCTTTCTGAGAGACAAACTTGGTGATCAAAATATCAGGGAAACTTTCATCAATGGGTAGGGAGTAAGAAAGTGGGCAATAGAAGAAATTAAGAGCGAGAGGAAAGACATTATCAAAGATCATTGGAGAAAGAAAACAGAGATCTATTTATAGCATAGGGAGATAAACCACTAAGGCAGACACATAGACATTAACAATAGAGGGAAATGTACTTTAGATCTAAAAAAAGAGTTCAAGAATAAATACAGGGGGAAAATAGAAATGAAAATGATTTTTAAAGTGAAGAGTTAGAAGAGTATGGATTCTTAGAGAAAGCATGGAACAAAATCATAGTATTTATGAATTGTTAAAAAAAAGACATAAAAAATGATGAAAATATAATTTGAGACTTGTGCAGCAAAAGTAATTGCTATAAAAGTATAACAAATCCATAATGCCAAGTCTCATCGAAGGAAAATAAAGAGAGAGAGAGAGGGTAATTGGAAAAAAAGAAGTTAAAAGTAATATGATCTCAAAATAAATAAAATATAATCTCAAGACAAGTAAGGGACTATAAGTCATCAAGAAGAAAATAATAAATCAAAAAACCAAACAGAAGCATTCAAGAAATATTATAAGAAAATTTCCTCAAACTTCTATATAAAGGGAAAACAATCCAATTAAAAGGATCCATAGATCACCCTCAAATGAAAAACTGCAACAAAATTGCAAAACTAAATATTTATCATCTGTCATTCTCTCACTTCTCTGTCTCCCTCTCCCTCTCCCTGTCCCCCCCACCTCTCTCTCATCTATCTATCAGTTCAATAAGAAATAAAAGATTCTGCAAGTAACCAGAGGAAGACTTTCAAATATAAAAGAAAAGAATTACACAAGAATATTCTTAAACCACCAGAATCCAAATATGACCCTAATCATAAGTGAAAAAGCATATATGTTCAATAATAGACTTTCAAATACTATTTTTATTAAAGCTTTTTATTTTTCAAAACATGTGAATGGATAATTCTGTGACACTAACCCTTGAAAAATCTTGTGTTCCAATCTCCCACTCCTTTGCCCGCCTTTTCCCCAGATGGCAAATAGTCCAATATATATTAAACATGGTAGAAATATGTTAAATCCAATATATGCATACATACATATATAATTATTTTGATGAACAAAAAAAAGTCAACACAGACCAGAAAAAAAATGAGAAAGAAAATAAAATGCAAGCAAACAACAACAAAAAGAGTGAAAATGCTATCTTGTGAACCACACTCATTTCCCACAGTCTTCTCTCTGGGTGTAGATGTCTTTCTTCATCACAAGATCATTGGAACTGGTCTTAATCATCTCATTGTTGAAGAAAGCCATGTCCATCAGAAACTTCAAACATTCTTAAAGAGAAAATCTGACCTGAAGAGATCATTAGCTTCTTCAACAACACTCTAAACAAAAGGAATAAAAGAAACATAAATACAGAAACTAAGGACACAAGTAAGAATGAAGTAACAGAAAAATTGCTGGGTACATTGGAAACTAGCGTGGAAGAAATTAGGGCTTGACCCACACTTAACACCATATACCAAGATAAGATTTAAATGGGCTCATGATCTGTATATAAAAAGTGATGATATAAGTAAATTAGAGGAACCTAATTACCTCTCAGACCTGTGGAGATGGAATAAATTTATGTCCAAAGAAGAACTGGAACCCTTAATTGAATACCAGATAGACAACTTTGACTATATTAAGTTAAAAAGTTTTTGTACAAACAAAACCAATGCAGTCAAGATTAGGAGAGATACAATAAATTGGGAAATCATCTTTACATTTAAGAGTTCTGATAAAGGTCTCATCTCTAAAATATATAGAGAATTGTCTCATATTTATAAAAATTCAAGCCACTCTCCAATAGATAAATGGTCAAAGGATATGAACAATTTTCAGATGATGAAATTAAAACTATTTGTAGTCATATGAAAAGGTGCTCCAAATCACTATTGATCAGAGAAATGCAAATTAAGACAACTCTGTCTTACACTGCTACACACCTGTCAGATTGGCTAAAATGACAGGAAAAGATAATGACAAATGTTGGAGGGGATGTGGGAAAACTGGGATACTGATGCATTGTTGGTGGAACTGTGAATGGATCCAACCATTCTGGAGAGCAATTTAGAGCTATGCTCAAAAAGTTATCAAAATGTGCATACCCTTTGACCCAGCAGTGTTTCTATTGGGCTTATACCCCAAAGAGATCTTAGAGGAGGGAAAAGACCCCACATGTTCAAGAATGTTTGTGGCAGCCCTTTTTGTAGTGGCTAGAAACTGGAAACTGACTGTTTACCCATCAATTGGAAAATAGCTGAACAAATTATAGTATATAAATGTTATGGAATATTATTGTTCTGTGAGAAACGACCAGTAGGATGATTTCAGAGACGCCTGGAGAGACTTGCTTCATCACTTATTCATCAACTGGGAAATGAATGAACAAACTGTGGTATATGGATATAACAGAATGCTACTGTGCTGTAAGAACTGATGAGATAGTGGATTAAAAAAACAAAACGACCTGGAAAGACATATTCATATATCACAACTTGTTGAACCATTCTCCAATTGATAGGCATCCACTCAATTTTTAATTTTTGCCCTCACAAAAAGAGCTTCTATAAATATTTTTTATACAATGGGTTCTTTTACCTTTTTCATGATTTCCTTGGGAAATAGATCTAATAGTGGCATTGCTAGATTCAAAAAGTATGCAGTTTGATAGGGCTCTGGGTATAGTTCCAAATTGCTCTCCAGAATGGCTTGATCAATTTGCAACTCCACCAAAAATGCATTAGTGTCCCAGTATTCCCACATCTTTTCTAACATTTGTCATCTTTCTTTTATTTCATGTCAGCCAATTTGATATATGTGAGATGGCACTAAAGAGTTGTTTTAATTTACCTTTCTCACAATAATAATGATTTGGAGCATTGTTATATGACTACAGATAGCTTTATTTTCATAATCTGAAAATGAACTGTTCATATCATTTGACCATTTATCAATTGGGGAATAATATGTATTCTCATAAATTTGAATTAGTTCAAATAATAGTGTAATAGTTTAGGTACACAAGTCACAATAATCAATGACTAACTTGATTGTTTAATCAATGACTGATTAATTATTTAATAAATCAAAGATTTCAATTTCTGGAATAAGAACTCAGTATTTGACAAAAATTTCTAAGAAAATTGGAAAATAGTATGGTGGAAACAAGGGACTGATCTTGTTTCTAAACCCCTAACCCCTATACAAAGATATTTCCAAATGGGCACATGATTTAAACATAAAGGGTGATACTATAAGGGAATTAGGAGAGCAAGAGATAAATTATCTAACAGATCTTTAGAGAAGGGGAATTCATGACCAAAGAAGACATGAAGAATATTATGAAATGCAAAATGAATAATTTTCATTATATTAAATTAAAAAGGTTTTTTTTTCAGAAATAAAATAAATACAGTTAAAATTAGGATTGCAGAAAGCTGGGAAATACATTTTTTTCCTGCCAGTGTTTGTGATAAAGTCCTCATTTCTCAAATATATGGAGAACTGATACAAATTTATGAGAATAGATATTATTCTCCAATTGATAAATGGTCAAAAGATATGAACAGTCCATTTTCAGATTAAGAAATTAAAGCTAACTGTAGTCATATAAAATACTCTAAATCCACCACTCTATTTCTTAGCCAGTACCAAATGGTTGTGATAACTGACAATTTTTAATAATGTTTTAGGTCAGGTAAAGTTAAGCCATCATCCTTTGCATTTTCATTAATTAGCTTGATATTCTTGACCATTTCTTTTTCAGATGAATTTTTATATTATTTTTCTAGCTCTATAACATAAGATTTTTGGAAATTTGCTATGACACTGAATAAGTATAGCAATTTAGGCAGAATGGTAATTTTTCTTATATTATCTCAGTCCACACATGAGCAAATGATGTTTTTCTAACTATTTAGATCTGACTTTATTTCTGTGAAAAGTGTTTTGCAATTGTATTTATGCAGTACATGGCTTTGTCTTGGCATGTAAATTCCTAAATATGTTATATTGTTTGCAGTTATTTTAAAGGGATTTTTCTTTTCATTTCTGGCTCTTGGACTTTATTAATAACATATGGAAAGGCCAAATATTTATATGGCCTTACTTTATATTTTAATGCTTTGCTAAAGTTGTTTATTGTTTCAAGTAGTTTAATTGTTTCTCTAGGATTTTATAAGGGTACTACAAAGAGTAATAATTTTGTTCCCTCATCTTCTACTCCAATTCTTTCATTTTTTCTTTCTTTTTTCTCTAAAGGTAAAATTTCTAATACAATATTGAATAATTGTGATAATAAGTGGCATCCTTTTTCACCACTGATCTTATTGGGAATACTCCTAGCTAATCCCCATTACATATAAAGCATGTGGATGGTTTCAGATAGATACTGTTTATCATTTTAATGAAACCTCAATTTATTGCTATGCTCTATTGTATGTTTAATAGTAATGGCTATTGTATTTTGGCAAAAAAACTTTTTTCTGCATCTGAGATAATCATATGATTTCAATTAGTTCTATTATTGATATGGTCAATTATGCTAACAGTTTTGCTGATATTGAACCAGCCCAACATTCCTGGCATAAATCCTACTTGATGATAATATATTAATCTGATCATGATGTGCTGTATTCTCTTTGGTAATATTTTATTGCACTTTTTGAGCATTAGGAGATTTGTTTATAATTTTCATATCCATCAATTGGGGAATGGCTGAATAAGTTATAATATATGAAATTAATGAACATTTTCCATTTTTCTTTTCCCTACAAAAAAGTTGCTATGAACACTTTTGTCATATTGGGATTCTTTTCTCTCCTTTATGATACATTTAATATATAGATCTAGTAGTGGTTAGATCAATAGGAATGTACATTTTTATAACCCTTTAGATATATGTCATTCCAAATTTGTCTTCAGCATGGCTAAATCAGTTCACAATTCCACCAACAATGCAATAATGTACCAGATTTCCCAAATTACCTCCCTGATTTATACTTTCACAGCACTAATAATATTGTAATATGTTTAAAAAGATTTTACATGTATAATCTAAATAAGACTGCTTTCTGTCTTGAGAAAAAGAAAGGTAAGGGAGGGAGTTAGAAAAAGCGATTTAGAATTCAAAATTTTACTAATAAATGAATATTTAAAGCTATCTTTACATGGAATTGGAAAAAATAAAATTCTATTAAAGTGAAGAAAGGCAAAAATAAAAGAAATTATGTACTACATTGCTTTATTTGTGGTATTTATCAAATAATAACTATCAATAGCAATAAAAGTTATAATCAGTAAAGATTAATTATGCTTTCCTGTCATCTCATTAATCCCTCCCATTCACTTCCAAATAACACAATTTATTGGATATGCAGGTTTGTATATGTATATTTATATGTGTATACATTTGTGCACATATATTACATACATGCAAATTTGCCACATTACTTTGTTGTTTTTTTTTAAACTCTTACTTAGTTTTAAAAATGTAAGCATCTTATAGAATTGGTATATATTGAATACTTTCTGAATAGTGTTTAGATCTTCCTAATAGACTACAAAGTTCTGCTAAAATAATACATGGATCATAAAGTAAAAAATAATGTGATTGGTTATAAATTCAAAATCCACACAAAGTTCAGAAAAACCAAATTCCTACAACCTTTCAGTTGTGGATTGGCAAACCAACCACTATACAATCAAATTTTGCTTTCAAGCATTTTTCATCAGAACAATATGATATCCCTGAGATCCTCTGTTTAAGAATATTAAATAACCAAAACTATACAAGAATAAGAAAATAAATTATAAAACCATTATTCTTCATATTCTGCATAATAGAAATAGTATTCATAAAATTTTGTTTCTAAACGTGTATATATTTTGCAATAAAAAAATTATTTCACTTTATCTTAAACTGCTATTTAAAAGTTGTGATGGGAGGGTGAGCCTAAATTGCTGAGTAAATGTTAGAATTCCTCTGAGCTGTCCCCCAAAGTCCTCCTTTAAATAATGATTCAAAACAAATTCTAAAGTAGCATGATCGACAAAAAGAAGGAATGAAACAATTTTCCAGCTCAAGACAATTTAGAATATCGATGGGAAAGATCTCTTGCATCATGCTGAGAGTGGTGCAAAGTCCAGCATAGACTGCACCAGGACAGACCTGGACCCAACAATCAGAAACAGATAACAGGGAAACTGATCAGTGGCAGCAATGGACATTTCCATACCTCTCAGCTCAGAAACACAGAAGACAAGTTGGAAGGCAAGCAGGAAAGGTTTTTCTCACCTGGGTGAGAATTAAGCATAAGCAAGCTCAGACAATGCCAGCACAAATTTGGTTCAAGCAAAGAAAAGGGAGCCATTTGAAGGCACTGAAAAAGCAACAGTAGCAGCTACTTCCAATCACCCCATAGATACTAAGGATTTCACACAACTACTGAGAAAGAGAAGTTGAGCTTTCTTTGCTAGAACTAAGGCAGAGCTCTGTTGTTTTGACTATGTTTAGCCCTATTGGAGTCCTTACTCATAGTTTTAGGGAAAAGAAGGAAATCAGTGTACTAAAGCTTGAGGCTACAATGGAGCAGAAAACTTCCTCACAGTACCAGGGCAGAAATAAAAGTGTTTTTGGTCATTTACATAACAGAGTACAGGTTAAGAGATTAGTAAATACAATTCTTCATACATCATACCACTTTGGAAGAAGAAAAAATTTCAGGTCCCTAGAAGCATCTCTGAAAACAAGTACACACAATGACTGAAATTTGGCACAGTGCCTAATCTACTGGGTAGCAGAGCCCAATTTAAAAAAGTGTTAAAAGTCAAGTAGTAAGCTGGGGAAATGAAAAGAAGAAAAAAAAGTCTGAACATTAACAGAAAGTGAATATGTTAAGAAGAAAGATAAAAACATACACTGAGAAGAACAATACAGTCAAAGCTCTTACATCCAAAGATTGCAAGAAAAAAAATGAATTGTTACCAAGACATGGAAGAGTTTAATTTTTTTTTAATCAAGTAAAAGAGATAGAGGGGAAAATTGGGAAAATAAATGAGAACAATGCAAGAAAATCATGAAAAAACAAATTAACAGTTTGGTAAAGGACACGCAAAAAAAGTGCTGAGAAAAATAATGCCTTAATAAACAGTGTAAATCAAATGGTAAAGGAGATACACAAACCAATGAGGGTAAGCATGTCCTCAAAAGTAGAAGTGGTCAAATGGAAAGAGAGGACAAAAATTCACTGAAGAAAAATAAAACAAATTTGCCAGGTGGAAAAGAAGTACAAAAGCTGAATGAGGGAAATAATTTCTTAAAAATTAGAATTGAGCAAAAAAGAAAACAACTAATTATCTTATGAAACAATAAAGAAACAATCAAAGAAACAATAAAAGAAAAGAAAATAATGAACAAATAGAAGACAGTGTGAGATATTTCATATTAAAAACAAACTGGCCTGGAGAAAAGATTCAAAAGTGATGATTTTAAAATTATGAGACTTCACATTATCTTTCAAAAAATTATCCCAGAATACTGTATTCTAGAATCAGAGGGTAGACTAGAGATAAGATAAAATAGAAATTGAAAGAATGTACTAATCATCACCTAAAAGATATCCAAAAATGAACACTCCCAGGTATAATAAAGTCAAATTCCAGAACTTTCAGGTCAAGGAAAATTTTTTCCAAGTATTCAGAAAGAAAGAGAAAGAAAGTGGAGCCATTGGCAGAATAGCACAATATTTAGCTGCTTCTACTAAACTAAACTAAACTAAACCCTCTAAGGGTTTAGAAGATGATTTTCTGAAGGGCAAAAGAGTTAAGATTAGAATCAAGAATCTTGCATCCAGCAACACTGAGTATAATTCTTCAGGGGCCAAAATGAATATTCAATAAAATAGAGGACTTTCATGGATTCTTGATGAAAAAGCCAGAGATTAAAAAAAAAATGTTACTTTCAAAGATAAGAATCAAGAAAAGCATAAAAAAGATAAAGACAAAAAAGGAAATTATTAGGAATTTAATAAGGTTAAACTCTTTATATTCCTACATGGCATGATGATATTTGTAACTCATAAGAACTTTCTCATTAGCACAATAAGAAGGAGTATATTTAGATAGTGGGTACAAGTATTAGTTGAATTGAAGGAATTACACATAAAGATAAAAATTAAGGAATGAGAGAAATGCACTGGAAGAAAGAAAGAGGTAGAATCAGGTAAATTATCTCACAAGACAGGGACATTTTAAAGGGAAATGGAACAGAGGAATGACAAAGGGAAGTGAGTGAACCTTACTCTTATCACATTTACCTCAAAGAGGGAATAATGTATGTACTTAATTGCATTTGGAAATCTATCTTACCCTACAGGAATATAGGAAAGGAAGGACATGAGAAATGGAGATGCCTGATTCATGAGGCATATGTTGAAAGGAGAGAGCAAATAGGGGCAGTATAATAGAATGGAGGGAAATACAAAACAAATAAAAGTTAGCAAAGTTAATTATGGGAAATAATGAAGCAAGTTTCTCTGATAAAAAGTTTCATTTCTGAAACATACAGAGAACTGAATCATATTCATAAAATTAAGATTTATTGCCCAATTGATAAATGATCAGAATATATGAATAGGGAATCAGAGCACTACCTTATATCTATTAGATTGTGTAATAAGACAGAAAAGAAAAATTACCATTGATAGAGGCAGTATGAAAAAAATGAGACATTTATGCAGTGTTACTGGAGTTTTGAACTGATTCAGCCTTTCTGTAAAACAATTTGGAACTATTCTCAATGAGCTATACAATCATACATGTCTAATAATACCATTACTAGGTCTGTATTCCAAAAGAAATAAAATATAAAAATCAAATAGACCATTATGTACAAAAAAGTATTTTTAGCAGTTCTTATCTGGTGGCAGAGAATTGGGCATTGAGGGTACACCTTCAACTGGGGAATGGTTGAATAAATTGTAATATGTGTTTATAATGAATACTACCAAGATATAATAAATGATGAGCAGGGTGCTCTAAGAAAGACCCAGAAAGATTTACAAGTGATACAAAGTGAAAATGTACTGTATACAAAATAACAGGATATTATAAGATTATTTGCTGTGAATGACTTTGTTATTCTCAACAATACAATAATATGAGACAATTCTAAAGAATATGAGATGAAATACTTTTATGTATCTTTAAAAAAGAACAGATGTTTGAATGCAGATTGAATATTTCCTTCCATTTATTATATTCTCTCTCCTTTCACGCTATTCCTTCTCAAAAGTGTTTTATTACTTACCACATCCTTTCTCCAATATGCCCTCTCTTCTATCAACTGCTCTCCTTCTTATATGTCCTTCCCTTCCTATTTTCCTAAAGAGAAAAATAGATTTCTGTGTGTGTATGTTATTTTCTTTTTTAGTCAATTCTTATGATTTGTTTCACTCTCCCTTTCCTGTTCTTCTTCCCTTCCATTGTAAAAAGTTTTTCTTGCCTAGTTCATGGCAGATAATTTATACCATTCTAATTCTTCCAATACATTCCTCTCTCTCCTCTTAATTTTATTTTAAGACATTATGCTTTCATATTCAACTCACATATATATCCTGTATTTACTCCTGCTAATTGTCCTAATAATGAGAAAGTTCTTATAAGTTCTTATAAGCATCATCATCTCATGTAGGAATGTAAACAGATAAAACTTATGTCCCTTATTATATCCCTTTTCTGATGGCCTCTTTAAGCTTTTCTAGAGTCCTTTATTTAAAAATCTAATTTTCTATTCAGCTCTGCTTTTGTCATCACAAATGCTTGAAAGTTCTCTATTTCATTGAATATCCTCCTTTTTAGTTAAAAAATTACACTCATTTTTACTGGGTAAGTGACTCTTGTTCACAGTCCTAGCTCCCTCACTCTCAAGACTATCATATTCCGGGGGCGGAGCCAAGATGGCAGAGTGAAAATGTGACTCTCCGTGTCCTCCTCTGATCTTCTCTCAAACCAACAATAAAATAAGCCTTTGAACTGATCTTCAAGTCAATTAATTCAGAAATATTTGGATACTGCTTTCTGAAGAACTTCATATCAGGTTTGTCTAACTTGGACAGAGGAATAAAGAAGCGGACTTGGATATAGGCCGGAAGTGAGGGTGGGACTCAGCTCACAGTGGCAAAAACTCCAAACTCCAAATTCCAAACACCTGGAGTTTATCTGAGGCATTTGGGACACTCTGCCCTGATTGGGGGCAAGTGTTCTGGCAGACTTGCCTTGTTTAAGGAGTAATTTGGACTTAGTCCTAGTGCCCACCGGCCCAGCACCTTAAGTTAATTCACCAAAGTGCCCCAGGGCAAAGAGCTTTAGCCACAATTTTTGCAAACTTTAAAAAGATATAAACGCTGTCTAAAAAAAAAATGAAGAATCAAAAGAGAGCTCTCACCACAGACAGATTTTATCGAGACAGAGAAGGGCTGACCCCAGATCCTGAGGTTCCTTTAGACAAAACTTCAGAGGATATTATTAAGGACCATCACTGGTCCCCTGTTAAAAAGGCCTTTCTGGAAGATTGCATAAAGAAACTCAAAAGAGAGCTGCAGGATAAATGAGAAAATAAATTGAAATCAGTGCAAGAAGGATACAATATATTACAAGAAGGATATGATGCCCTGCAAAAGAGATATGAAAAAGACACCAATTTATTGAAAAATAAAATTAGTGAAGTGCAAAAAGAGTGCAATGAACAAAAAAATTCAATTGGCCAGTTACAAAAGGAGCTGAAAAAGGTAACTGAAGAAAACAACACTTTAAAAATAAGAATTGAACAAATGCAAGTGAATGACTCAATAAGACTTCAAGAATCAAACAAAAACAAAACAATGAAAAATTAGAAGAAAATATGAAATATCTCCTAGGAAAAACAACTGACTTGGAAAATAGATCTAGGAGAGACAATCTAAGGATTATTGGACTTCCTGAAAGCCATGATGAAAAAAAGAATCTAAACACTATCTTCCAGGAAATCCTGAAAGAAAACTGCCCTGAGATTGTAGAATCAAAGGGCAAAATCAGCATTGAAAGAATTCATGGATCACCTCCTGAAAGAGACCCCAAAATAAAAACCCCAAGGAACATCGTGTTTAAATTTCAGGATTATCACACCAAGGAAAAGATTCTGCTAGCAGCTAGAAAGAAACAATTCAAATACCAAGGATCAATAATTAGAATCACACAGGATTTGTCAGCCTCCACATTGAAGGATCGAAGGGCCTGGAACCAGATATGCCAAAAGGAAAGGAACTTGTATTACAACCAAGAATAACCTATCCAGCTATAATGAGCATTATCCTCCAGGGAAGAAGATGGTCATTCAATGATATAGGTGAATTTCACCTATTTCTAATGAAAAGACCAGATGTGAACAAAAAATATGACCTCCAAACACTGAACTCAAGAGAAGTATAAAAAGGTAAAAAGGAAAGGACTCTTGAGAACTTTATTTCTACTAGGGGGATACTTAAAGTTTTGGGGTATAATTAACTAGATATTACTTTGATAATAAGAAAAAGAAAACTAGAGGAAGAAAGGTTGTCATACTGGAGAAAAGAGAGAAAAAGTGGTAAAATAAGATCTAAAAAAAGGAGGTAAAAACAAGATAAAATCACTTGAAGAGAAAAAGAAAACCTAATTTAAATGAGAGAAAGAGGGGAGGGAGATGAGCATTGTATAAATTTTACTCTCATCAGGTTGGGCTCTAAAAGTGTATATTAGACACTTGATTTCACATAGAAACTTGTCTGTTGCCAGAGGGAAGTGGGAGGGAAAGGAAGAAAAAGACAGGGATAAATTATTATAAGGGAAAATAGAAGAATCAAGGGAAAGGAGTTAAAAAAGGGGGAGGGGATCTAAAGGATGGTGGATTGTTTGGGAGAGGGGGTTCATCAAAAGCAAAGTACTGAGGAGGGGGGAAGGGAGAAAGGGGAAAGGAAAGGGGAAAACATAACTTGGGTAAATAAGATGGCAGGAAATAAAGTATTAGTTATTCTAACTGTGAATGTGAATGGGATGAACTCTCCATAAAGCGGATGCAGATATCAGACTGGATTAAAAACCAGAATCCCACAATATGTTGTCTACAAGAAACACATCTAAAACGTAGTGACACATATAGAATGAAGGTAAACGGCTGGAGCAGGACCTATTATGCTTCAGGGGAACAAAAAAAAGCAGGGGTAGCAATCCTTATCTCAGATCAATTAAAAGCAAAGATAGATCTAATCAAAATAGATAAGGAAGGAAACTATATTTTATTAAAGGGTACCATAGATAATGTAGCAATATCAGTACTAAATATATATGCACCAAGTGCAATAGCACACAAATTCCTAGGGGAGAAATTAAGAGAGATGAAAGAAAAAATACACAGCAAAACCATACTAGTGGGAGATATCAACCTTGCTCTCTAAGAACTAGATAAATCAAACCAAAAAATAAACAAAAAAGAAACTAGGGAGATAAACCAATTGTTAGAAAAGTTAGGTATGATAGATCTATGGAGAAAGTTGAATGGAGACAGTAGGGAGTTTACTTTTTTCTCAGCAGTCCATGGAACCTATACAAAAATTGACCATGTGTTAGGGCATAAAAACCTAAAAATCAAATGCAGAAAGGCAGAAATAGTAAATGCATCTTTTTCAGATCACGATGCAATAAAAATCACATGCAATATAAGGCCAGGAGAAAATAGGCCAAAAGTTAATTGGAAATTAAATAATCTAATCCTAAAGAATGAATGGGTGAAAGAGCAAATCATAGACACAATGAATAATTTCATCCAGGAGAATGACAATAAGGAGACAACATACCAAAATTTGTGGGATACGGCTAAAGCGATTTTAAGGTGCACTTTTATATCTCTAGATGCTTACTTGCATAAAATACAGAAAGAAAAGATCAATGAATTGGGCTTATTATTTAAAAAAAACTAGAAAAAGAACATATTAAAAACCCTCAATTAAATACCAAATTGGAAATTCTAAAAATAAAAGGAGAAATTAATAAAATTGAAAATAAGCAAACTATTGGTTGTATGAAAAAAAAACAAAAAAATAGATAAGCCTTTAGTTAATTTGATAAGAAAAAAGAAAGAGAAAAAATAAAATTGTTAGTCTCAAGAATGATAAGGGAGAACTTTCCTCCAATGCAGAGGAAATTAGAGCAATAATTAGGAGTTAATTTGCCCAACTTTATGCCAGTAAGTTTGATAATCTAAATGAAATGGAGGAATATCTACAAAAATATAGATTGCCCAGGTTAACAGAAGAGGAAATAAATTATTTAAATAGCCCCATATTAGAAAAAGAAATAGAACCAGCTATTAACCAACTCCCTAAGAAAAAATCTCCAGGGCCAGATGGATTTACATGTGAATTCTACCAAACATTCAAAGAACAATTAATTCCAGTAGTACACAAATTATTTGAGAAAATAGGGACAGAAGGTATATTGCCAAATTCCTTCTATGAGACTGATATGGTTCTGATAGTTAAACCAGGTGGGGTGAAAACAGAGAAAGAAAACTATAGACCAATTTCCCTAATGAATATTGATGCAAAAATTTTAAATAAGATACTAACAATGAGATTACAGAAAGTCTTCCTCAGGATAGTACACTATGACCAAGTAGGATTTATACCAGGGATGCAGGGCTGGTTCAATATTAGGAAAACTATCAGCATAATTAATTATATTAAGAACCAAACTAACAAAAACCATATGATTATCTGAATAGATGCAGAAAAAGCATTTGATAAAATTCAACACCATTTCCTATTAAAAACACTAGAGAGTATAGGAATCAATGGGCTTTTCCTTAAAATGATCAGGGGCATCTATTTAAAACCATCAGCAAGCATCATTTGTAATGGAGACAAACTAAAACCATTCCCCATAAGATCAGGAGTGAAACAAGGCGGCTCACTGTCACCATTACTATTTAATATTGTATTAGAAATGTTAGCTTTAGCAATAAGAGAAGAAAAAGAGATAAAAGGAATCAGAGTAGGTAATGAAGAATCCAAATTATCACTCTTTGCAGATGACATGATGGTATACTTAGAGAACCCTAGAGACCCAACTAAAAAACTACTAGAAACAATTCAGAACTTAAGCAAAGTGGCAGGACTCAAAATAAATCCACATAAATCATCAGCATTTTTATATATTACCAACAAAGTTCAGCAGCAGGAGATACAAAAAGAAATTCCATTCCAAATAACAGATGATAAGATAAAATATTTGGGAATCTATCTGCCAAGGAAAAGTCAGGAACTATATGAACTAAACTACAAAACACTTTCCACACAAATTAAATCAGACCTAATCGATTGGAAAAATATTAAGTGCTCATGGGTAGGCAGAGCGAACATAATAAAAAATGACAATACTACCCAAACTAATCTACTTATTTAGTGCCATACCAATCAAACTCCCAAGAAATTATCTTACAGATCTAGAAAAAATAGTAGCAAAGTTCATTTGGAAGAACAAAAGGTCAAGAATTTCAAGGGGATTAATGAAAAAAGGCAGATGAATGTGGCCTTGCTGTACCAGATTTAAAACTATTTTATAAAGCAGCAGTCATCAAAACCATTTGGTACTGGCTAAGAAAATAGAGCAGTCAATCAGTGGCACAGGATAGGTTGTCAGGATAATATAGGCAATAACCTTAACAATTTAGTCTTTGATAAATCCAAAGACCCCAGCTTTTGGGATAAATACTCACTATTCGGCAAAAACTGCTGGGAAAATTGGAAGCTAGTGTGGAAGAAATTAGGGCTTGACCCATACCTAACACCACATACCAAGATAAGATCTAAATGGGTTCAAGATCTAGATATAAAGAGTGATTTTGTAAGCAAGTTAGAGGAAAGTAATATAATTTACCTCTCAGACCTGTGGAGATGGAATAAATTTATGTCCAAAGAAGGTCTGGAACTCCTAATTGAACACCAGATGGATAATTTTGGTTATATTAAGTTAAAAAGTTTCTGTACAAATAAAACAAATGCAGACAAGATTAGGAGGGAAGCATCAAATTGGGAAATCATCTTTACATTTAATGGTTCTTATAAAGGCCTCATTTCTAAAATATATAGAGAATTGTCTCATATATATAAGAATTCAAGCCACTCTTCAATTGATAAGTGGTCAAGGGATATGAACAGACAATTTTCAGATGATGAAATTAAAACCATCTCTAGTGATATGAAAAGTTGCTCCAAATCACTATTGATCAGAGAAATGCAAATTAGGACAACTCTGAAGTACCACTACACACCTGTCAGATTGGCTAAAATGACAGGAAAAGGTAATGGTGAATGTTGGAGGGGACGTGGGAAAACTGGGTCACTGATACATTGTTGGTGGAACTGCGAATGGATCCAACCATTCTGGAGAGCAATTTGGAGCTATGCTCAAAAAGTTATCAAACTGTGCATACCCTTTGACCCAGCAGTGTTTCTATTGGGCCTATATCCTAAAGACATCTTAGAGGAGGGAAAGGGACCCACATGTGCAAGAATGTTTGTGGCAGCCCTTTTTGTAGTGGCTAGAAACTGGAAACTGAATGGATGCCCATCAATTGGAGAATGGTATATGAATGTTATGGAATATTATTGTTTTGTAAGAAACGACCAGCAGGATGATTTCAGAGAGGCCTGGAGAGACTTGCTTGAACTGATGCTGAGTGAAACGAGCAGAACCAGGAGATCATTATACACGGCAACAACAATACTATATGACGATCAATTCTGAGGTCCATGGCTCTCTGCAACAAAGAAATGTTTCAAACCAGTTCCAATTGTTCACTGAAGAAAACCATATACAACCAGAGAGCGAGTTATGAAATATGGACCACAGAGTAACATTTTCATGATCTCTATTGATGTTTGCTTGCATTGTGTTGCC
>JAJPUD010015052.1:0-38845 GCA_023553655.1 Myrmecobius fasciatus
ATCCACCCCCTTCCAAAGGCAGATCTGCCAAAGCACCTGCCCGCAAGCAGAGCAAAGTGGCCCAGGCGTCTCCCAGGGGCTTCCTGGGTGCCCAAAATCCGCCCCTCTTTCGCAGCCCTGACTTCCGCCCCGGCTGGAGTCCGATCGCAACCAGAGGCCGATTTCCCCTGAGGCTAACCTTCTCCGGAGTTCTTTCAAGGTAGATCTTTTATAGAAGTGCGTTGTAGTCCAAATGCTTGGCGAGGACCTCACTCAG
Source organism: Myrmecobius fasciatus (assembly GCA_023553655.1). NCBI lineage: Eukaryota > Metazoa > Chordata > Mammalia > Dasyuromorphia > Myrmecobiidae > Myrmecobius > Myrmecobius fasciatus. The sequence goes on from JAJPUD010015052.1 coordinate 257, forward strand.
CAACCAGTTTTAAGGCTTACTTTGTCTGGATTTGAGGGAATGTCGGAGGGAGTTCACAGAGAAAGCTGTCCGCAGTTCCCCGTCTTGGCTCCGCCCCAAGAAAAAGAATTTAATGAGACACGATGAGGAAAAACTAAAAGATCATAATAAAAACCATCCAAGAAATACAAGAAGCTTATGAAAAAAGTTAACTAACTAGAAAAGGAGGTACAGAATCTTAAAGATGAAAATAATTCTTTGAAAATTAGAAGTGGGCAAAGGGAAACAAACCAGTGAATTTATGAGAGATCAAGAAATAACAAAACAGATTATAAAGAATGAGAAAATAGAATGGAATGTGAAACATCATATCAGAAAAATGACAGATCTGGAGAACAGATCCAGAAGAGAAAACATAATAACAATTGGACTGCCAGAAAGTTGTGACCAAAAAGAAAACCTTGACATAATAATTCAGGAAATAATCCATGAAAATCCCAGAGTGATAGAGCATGAAGGAAAAGTAGAAATAGAAAAAATCCACTGATCAAAGACACAGGAATATTATTACCAGATTTCAAAATTTCCAGATCAAAGAGAAAATTTTGCAAGAAACAAGAAAAAAACACAATTCCAATATGCTGGAGCTACAATTAGAATTGTACAAGTCTTTTCAGCAGATACAATAAAAAACCACAGGTTCTGGAATCATCTACCTACAATCAAAAGAACTAGACCTGTGGCCAAAAATATTATATCCAGCAAAATTATTTATAATTTTGAATGAGAACAAATGGATAGTTAATGAACTTGCATATTTTCAGGACTTTCTATCAACCAAATCCAAACTTAACAGAAAATTTAATGTATGAGTCAATATGAAAGGTCACTTTTAAGGAACTTAACATAGACAGTTTAAACATGGACAATTTTTTTTCCATGAGAAAATATATACTGTATGTTTAAGATTCACTTCAACAATAGGGCAGCTCAAAAGAAAGATTAACAGAGTTAAGGTACACATAGTAATCGGGTTATAAAAATGAGGTGCAAATGAAAAATAGACACAGCACCATTAGAGGGGGATGGAGGGCTTGTACAAGTTCTGAAAACTTACATTATGAATGGGTTAAATAAGCAAAAAAAAAGAAATAAGGGGGTAGGGAGGAGCAGATGGGGAAATAAAGGGTGAGGAAAGAAGACAATTGAGGGATCATTGGGTGGAGGGAAGTTAAGTAATAGCAAGGCAAGTTATGGAGCAGAATTTAATTAAAGAGGCATCAGGGATAGGAAAGACATGTGTGTGTATGTGGGGGATATGTGGATGTGGGTGTGAGTGTATGTATGTATATATTTACACACACACACACATATATATATATATACATAAATATATCTTTTAAAATAGTAATAAAGAGAATAGATGTGTTTTTAAAAAACTTTTCTTTACTCTTCTTCATATCCCCTCTTCATATCCAGACATATTACTCTTCTTTTAAAGGGTGCTCCTCTCACTTTTTACCTTTGTCTTTCTTTTTTCCCCCATTATGACTACAAATCCATAGTTTGGAGCCTGGAATGAGAGAGATAACCTATTGGTATATTTATTTGCTCTATCACTTAGGTCATTATCAGGAAGCTTATTGCTGTCGCCATCATCGCTTATTGCTGTCCTCATCATCGCTTTTACTACATGCACCCTCACCATCATCACAATTACTCCCTCTGTAAATAAGTACTTTTTATCCTTTCCTTACCATCTCTGACCTTCATTAATTATAGGATCACAGATTTAGACATTCTAACAACAGCCTTTAAAGGTAACTTAGTTTAACCATTGCATTTTGCAGAAGAAAAAACTGGAACCAAGAGAGTAAGGAACCGAATCAATATTTTAGCTGGTATTTAAAAGTAGCTTTTCCCTCACTGCATTGTCAAGACCTCTTTGAGTGCCCCTGCCAGTGAATCCCCTGTGCTCAAACCATAGGATTTACTACTAATGGCTTGGAATTAGAGGAATCCCATTCTCTTTCACAGGAGATGTTATCAGGTCTCAAAAGGATAGGAGTAGTAATATGGAAAATTCAGTTGAATTAAACAAACACTTAGTGAATACCTATGTGCAAGCACTATTCTCAGTGTTTGTGCTGGTGCTCTGGGATATGGAGAAATGGGAAGGGCACAGTTTCTTCCATGAGGGACTTATTAATCTAATTAGGGAAATGGAACATACTTGTATTTATAATAGAGATCAATGTGGTAAGATCCTTCTTAGAGGGCTTTTTTTGAGAAGGGGGCATTTGAACTGAGTTTTGAAGGATGGATGACATATTGATAAGTAAAGATGTTTGGGGTAGGAATTCTAGCATATAAAATAATGTGATTAAAAGGAGGGAGATAGGATTTAATTCATCCCTTAATTTTTAAATCCTTAAGTTCAGAATTCTGTCAAGTGAATTTCTGTTAAGCAAATAACACCTATATCAGTTTGTTTTCTTTCATTGATTGATTTTTTCTTATTTTTTTTTATTGAAAATAAAATCATCTTTTAAGAATCACTGAAGCCTGAAGCTTGTGTTGACCTATGTGTTCTTTGAACTCTATGCGGTATTCTGAATTTGGTGCCCTGCCTCCCCTTGGATGATGATAAACTAAACATTTGAAAACTTAAAGCTTTTCACAGGGATAAAGGAGTGTCATTGGAATTCATTGGAATTTATTGTACCTAATAAGTTTTTGTCCAATTTATTTTCCCTTGTTAATATTGCTTTTGGTTTCATGGAGCTTTCTGAAGAGCACTGCTTTCCCCCCCCTTTAAATTGTCTATATTGATTTTCTTTACAGAGACAAATAACAAAATGCATTGTCTAAAACAAGAGTTATTTCAGTGATGCTACATGACAGTACAGCCAATGCAATGAAAGAACAATATTCATCATAATGCAGATACTCTTAGCATCAAATATTGGGAAAATTGCAAGCAATTTGCTCCCATTCACAATGTAATAAAGAAGAAAATATCAATAGAACTAAAAACACGTCACAGTAGTATTGCCCTCTAAAGAATTTTGAGTTAGAACTGTTCATATAGTGACAAGAAGTGTCAGTGTTGTGGTTTCTAAGTCCATCAGATACCTAAATTTCTGTTCCAGAATATCCTATTGCAAGATTTCATTAAAGATGTTTCAAAGCATTGAGAATTTCAAATAGCAATCATGTTTTAACTTCCATTCCTCCCAACAGCTATTTATTGTAGTTGTATTCTAAATTGATTAGAGGTAGATATTACATATTATATTTGAGGGCATTTTCTAGAGGAAAAATGAATAAAAACTTACTAGTATTACATTTTGAATAACTGACTCCATTTATGAACTCCATGTTGCCAGCAGGATCCTAGAACAGATCTTGGGTTAAAGTTAAGATTGAGATTACCCACAATTTTAAAGTGATACTGTTCTCCACTGTATTAGGAGTAATTTCACAAAGAATCCATAGGCATTCTTAGTTTAGATACCAGGATTGAAATCATTAACTTACTTGTTACCTGTTAATCCATTTCCCCATGTTATTGGTTGTAGACACTTAGGATTGATTGGGATAGTCAGATTGAAACATAATAACATACCTCAGATCTGGGTTGTAGTTTAATATTAAGTTTTTCAATGAATTAAATTTTGCCACCAATTTATATTAGTGATGGTCTTCTTCTGGAAATCATGTGGTAGGCTAGACTTTTCCTAATACTCATAGCAGAAGGGTGAGAGAAAGTGAAGGGAGCTAGTAGCAGCACATCTTTTCCTGGTATCAGATGTGATAAGAAGATCTCTTCTTCTGTTCAGTGAGTGAAAATACTTCAAGCAAGGATTTCCCCACAATTCAGAGCCAAAACATTTGTGTGTCAGAGGGCTAGGCAATCATTGGCAGGGCTCAATAACAAATAATGCTTTGTTGTTTTTAGGAGGAGGTGAATTTTCTTCAGTGATATTACAGACTCCTCCTGTGAAAAGTAATTTATCTAATTCATTGGGTGCCTTTGACAAAAAAATGCAGAAGATTCTGTTAATTGTAATGAATTAATTGCTCATACTTCATATCTCTATAAAAACTGTATTGTTTACAAAGAGTTTTCTTCACCATAAGCCTGTGAGGTTCATTCTGCAAATATTTTACGAATTTTATTTTTAAATGCAGGTTTAAATGCAGGTTCACTGAGGTCAAGGGAACTCATTGTATATCACACAGCAAAATAAATTTCAGAACCTGTATTTGAAGCCCCAAATCTCCTGATTTTAAGGCCAGTGCTTTTTCAAAAAACTAACAAACACAAAAATAACTTTTCCTTGAGTCATTTTATTAGGATGTAGAAGGAGATTTGTGCTTCAGGAAAACAAAAATCCCTATTGTACCATGAGTTAAAATAGAAGATTTTTTTGATCCATGGGGGTCTAATATTAGGTATTTCAATTTTGTGTGTTATTGGGAAAGGGAGAAAGTAAAAATAAATGAGCATGTGGGTTAGGCACTACAGAGAGGAGCATACTTCTTAATGATCATTTTTTCATTGTCTTTTGAAAAGATTTTCCCCAAAAAGTAATCTGGTGGGCAGAAGGAAGGAAAGAAGGTATTCATTTCACTTAAAACAGATACTTAAACAGTCTGTTTTAAGTGAGTTGATTGGAGTAGTTGATTGTAAATGACAATTTTCTTTCTTAAGAATCTCTGAAATGTTGGCACATGAGGGAAGAATTGAAAATAAAAATTAAAGAAGAAGGCCTTCCTCTACTTTGGGTATATCCATTAGATTTATGGAAAGACAATGAGAAGGGCCTACAGAATGGCATATTAAAATTCTTTCTTCAATTAAGTGGGGAAACAAAGCTGAATAAATGCAGAAATGATGAGGAACGTGTTTGCTTCCTAGAGTGACATAATGATTTTATGATAGAGACAGTTGATTTCTGAATCTGTGTCGTGATCATTATAGGATGGTAAATTGAGAGAGACCATGAATATTTAATCTCACCTTGAATTACTTAAAAACAACAATAGTAATAACATGAGCAACAAAAGTGAAGCTGAGAGTTTTACTTGGCTAAGGTAGGCAGTGTCACTAAGCAATGGCAGAATTGGAATGATAATCCAGATGTCCTGTTTCTCCCCACAGTTCTTTTCCTGAAAATATCAGGGATAGTTAAGCAATTTTATAAAAAAATTCTGAATCTGTGATTTCCTGGTGTAGAAACTCCCTCTATCAATGCATAAGACTGGCTCCTCTGCAACCTTTAATCTTAGAAACTCTCTTGGGGATATTGAGAGGTTAAGTGACTGGTTATAAAGCCAGGATGTTTCAGAGCTAAGACTTGAACTCAAATGATCCTAATCCTAGGACTGGCTCTCCATTCACCATTTCATGTTTCATTTCCAAGAAACTTAGGGAAACATTTAAGAAAAAAAAATAGCTATTTCTAATTAGTGCTATTTTGTTATTCCTATTTCTGTGACAACTTAGGGCAACTTTTAAATGTTACCAAAGTAATAAACAGCAGCAGCAGCAGCAGTAATAGTAGCCACTGCCATAGCATCATGATTCATGGAAGAGTATTGAATCTATCCCTTTGATTTCTACCTATTAAGAAATGCAATCCAGACACATTTTCATTCCTCTCTAGGCTATACTCCTGAATCTTTGGATTTCACCATGAACAGGGGACAGGAATCAATTTTTAACCTACTTAGTTATCTTCAGCTCTTCTTCTCCTGTACCTTCAGCTTGATATTTGTGTTATTTTCTCTATTAGATTATAAGCTCCTTGAGAGCAGAAATGTCTTTTTGCTTGTAGTAATTCTTTCGGTAAACCTAACCATATGTCAGGCACTGTGCTAAACTCTGAATACAAAAAGAGGCAAAAAAATAGTTCCTGATCTTAAAGGAGCTTACATAGCATAGCATAATGTAGGCATACAGTGAGTGTGTTTAATATCTGTTTGTGACCTATAACTCTAGGGATCTCCTATTTATTACACATATGACATTGGGAAAATTACTTCATCTTACCTCCTTAGAGTTTGCTCATCTATAAAATGAAAGCTTTGATTAGGTCATAACATCATAGATTTATTACTGGAACGGACCATATAGGAAGACCTTCAGTGGTTTAGACATCTGTAATTTATCAATCTGGGTCCTTCCACCAATGATCAGAACACAAACCTGGTCCATCTACCACTTGGTAGTTTGTCTTTTAGAGTTGGTACAATTGAAAAACACACCACCTTGTGACTACCCTGATAAGACGTTTATCTGAAGTGAGCCAGGCTGGTCTTCATTCAGATAGGTTAAAAATAGTGCATTAGCAGGCTGGTATTTAAAACATTTTTAGTCTGAGAGACATTGCTTTTGAGAATACAGCATCTTTTCCACTCACACTCAAGCACTGAAGTGATATTTTTGTTGAATAGTAGTTGAAGCAACAGAAAAATAAATTCTGGATGTATATTCCAGAGGTGAATTATAATTTTGTACTGAGTTATTTTGTTTGCTAAATGTTATATTTACTGTAGTCAGCACAATATACTGTATTAAGTTTTGAGGCATTAGGTAGCAATTATTGATTTAATGCATTTATCTGCTGCTATGTCTTGTAATTGAATTACTTGTTTTATAGGCGTCAGGTAAATTTGGAATAAAATTCGCTTATGTTAGTATTCCTCAGCATTGTTAAACAGCTGTCATGTTCTACCTCATGAGAAGTTATCTTTTTCTGATAGACAAAATGATTTTTATTTGTGTGACTGGGTGTTTGTTAAAATTGGAAATGGATACAGTGTTTATTATCTCATAGTAAAAAGGACACCAATGGAATTTTAATTATGGTAACCACATCACTGCAGAATGAGAAATGGCCATCCAAAACAGAGAAAAATTTAAATGTATATGACAGAGAAACTTGATGAACTTTTAAATAAAAATAATAGGAAAAAACACAAAATTTAACTGAAACCCCTCTTTGGAAGACTTCTTGTCAGTTTATTTTATATGAGTTTATTGAGTTGAATTTTCAAGGCGCGTAGCTTTCTGTAAAGTTGCGATGTTCATTCTGCAAAGATTCAAATATATTAGGGTTAGTATGGTCAGTTATGTAGCAGAGAGAAGGGAAGACAGGTGTCCAGTCTGAATGCTCTTGTATTAACCATAAATATAAATTTTAGAGGAAGGCTCTCCCTTTCTTTGGATATTTCCTCAATAGAGGGTTTATGGAAACACCTAGTAAAGAAGTGCATATGATGGATGGGTCCTGTGTTCATTGTTGTTGGTCAGTCATTTCAGTAATCTCCAATTCTTCATGACCAACCCTCTCATTTAACAACAGTTTTATTGACCTGTTTAATTTTTTGATCTTATTTAGCTCTAAAAGTAATCCCCTTCCATAAAGAGGAAGTCATTTGTCTATGTTCACATGAATATTAAGTGACAGAGTCAGATCTTAGACTCAGGTTACAGGATAATACAAATCATACAGCATTGGAAGATGGCCATTGAATCTATCTATTTCAAACCCTTCCTATAGATAAAGACATTGAAGCCTGTGGAGGCTAAGTCACTTGCCCAGTGTCAGAAAGGTGGAATTTGAACTCAGGTGCCTGACTTCACATGCATTTTCTTCTCTCTGTTGTGTTATCTTTTTTTCAACAATATGCTACTCTACAATGATTCTCCAGGATCATTCAAACCTAAAATCAATAGAAATATCAAAATATGATCAGTAGTTGTCTTATTCTTAGTTGCCAAAGAAACAGATCAATATCTAACTTACTGTTAATCAAATAGATTATTAAAGATGATGAAAATCAAACTAGAGAGATACCTCTCTTTTCCTCCCTTCTTTCCTCTCTTCCTTCCTTTCTTCTTCCCTCTCTCCTTCCCTCATTCTCTCCCTTCTTTTCTTCCTTTCTCCCTCCTTCCTTCTTTCTCTCCCTCTCTCCTTCCCTAACCCTCCTTCCTTTCTTCCTTCCTTCTTTCCTTTCTTCCTACCTGTCTCAACACTTACTAGCTCTGATTATAGACAATTGCTTAACTCCTCTGAGCTTTGGGCAGCTCTCTTCCATTAAGTTATAGATGGGTAAAAATCTCATTAGACTGGTGACATATCTGAAACAAAATTTTCCCTTTATATTAAAAAATGGCATTAGCCTGGAAACCCAATTTTAGTCAATAATGATTGAAATCGGGTAAGCCAGCTTTCATGTGTGAAACTTTTCTGTATCCTGGACAAATGGGGGCATAGTCTTCTTTGGAATTTATTGTAAGATTCATTCTAGAAAGTAAACATTGTTATTGTTTTAATCATTTGTGAACTTTTTATCTATATCTCTTTTTCTATCTATTTTTTTTTCTTAAAACAAACAAAGAAATTCACTTGCTATCCAAGGCACTCAAAAAAATTTGGACTTGATCCCAATTGTAAGGTCAGTTCCAATTGCTTGCTTTTCAAATGGACATTAATTTATTTTGTCTGGGGTTATGATACCCTGCAGTCACAGAGAACATGGTAGTAGTAATACTGCCATTATTTTGATTATCATTGGCAAACCATTCTTGATTTATAGAACAATTTTCTTTAAAAACTCAGAACACTTACCATTTTTGTTCCCCTGGAAGAAGTAATATATTTCATATAATTATAGAATATGATTAAGGGCTATAAAGGACCTTAGAGATCATCAGATTCAGTTACTCATTTGAGAGATGAGGCTGCTGAGAGCCAGAGGGGTTAGAACCTAGCTTTTCCAAAGTCTGGTCCAATGCTCTTTCTCTTTACCCTGCACTACTTTTCTCTCTTTCGAAACTTAAGAGAGTATGCAAATGAGCAGTTTATTTCTCTGCCCCATGGCAGAGTCGGGCTCATTAATCATAATAGCATTATTATTATTATTCCCATTTTAGAACATTAAAGAAAATAGAATTTCCTTGCCTATGACATTACAGTAAATCATAGAATCATAGAATTTCCATTTTGGGAGGGACATTAAAGGTCATTTGTCAGGTTCAACTCTCTTATTTTTTGCCAAAAAAAACAAACAAACAAACAAACAAAACCAACCCCCTAAACACAGACACATGGCCATTCTAAATGAAAAAAAAAATAAACAAACTTAAGACCTTTCAGACTATCCAGTGACGTGCCTTAGGTCACAGAGTAGAGAATAAGATTCATTATTCTAGAATCATAACATGTTAAGACTAGGAGAGAATTAGAAGTTTCATGCATGACAAACTTCTCATTTGACAGATTAGGAAATTGGGTCTTTGAGAGAAAACTGGATTTTGAGTGGGAACCCCTTGATGTGAGTTCCAGATCTGCTATTTTTAACCTAATACAAGCACCTTAATGCAGTTTGTGTTGGGTTCAGGGTTCTGAGATCCTGTACAAGGAAGATTGGTGTTTTGTAAGACAAACTGGAGCATAAAATGGGAGACCTCAGAGAGAAACTAAAAACAGTTCAGGGATAAAGGAAAGGAGAAAGGAAACTGGTTAGGTCCTCTGAGGCAGTGGGTGGAAGAGGGACTTCAAACCCATAAGTCTGGTAGGTTTTTATAGCCTTCCTGTTAAGGTTGAGCAGGGCTAGACATTGGGAGGAAAGAGCATAGTATACAGTATGGCATGTAGATCTTGATTTGGTGATTGATGCTGATGAAATTTGGGGGAGAATTTAGGGTATTGATGGAGAAGAAGGGGCCATGACTGCAGACTTTGTTTAGTCTTTCCTGAGGGGCAGCAAAGTGGTAAAATAAATAGAACACCAGGCCTGGAGGCAAGAAGACTCATTTCCCTGAGTTCAAATGTGGCCTAAAAAACAGGCCACATTTTTGTTGAGGCAATTGGGGTTAAGTGACTTGCCTGGGATCACACAGCCAGAAAGTGTTAAGTATCAGGCCAGATTTGAACGCAGGTCCTCCTGACTTCAGGACTGGAACTCTATCCAGTGTACCACTTTAGACAATTCTTAACTATGTGATCCTGAATAAATCATTTAATCCTGTTTGCCTCAATTTTCTCATCTATAAAATGAGCTTGGAAAGGAAATAGTAAACTACTTCAGTTTGTTTGTCAAGAAAATCCCAAATCATGTCAGATTATGAACATGACTACTCCTTTCCCCCAGATTATACTGAAACCCTTAGACCACATCACTTAAGCTCTGTAGGACTCAGTTTTGTCGTCTGTATTAAGGTCCAATCCAAGTCTAAATCCTATTTCCTGTGCTTCTAAACCCAAGCATCACCAACCCAGAAAGAGACAGGAAAGAGAAAGGAATGTAGGTCTTTTCTCTGCCAACGTGTTGTTTTTTATTTTATAGAGTAATGGAAGTCACCAAAGTCCTTTTTTGCTCATGTAACATAGCACTTATTAGAACATCCCGTTTATCAGACATATTTGAGCACTATGAGTCTCTTTTGTTGGTTCTGGTTATCCTTCAGCAAACTACTCTTGAAACACTATTTACAAAACTTTAAAGCATTTTTGTAAAAAAAAAAAAAAACAAAAACAATAACCTATTTGCCTAAAATGTAGGATGGAATGTAGTTTCCGAAAGGTGCTGAAAATTTGTTCTTTTATTAAGTATTTTGAAGCTCATACCTTTGGGAAACCTAATAATAAAAATCAAGAGGGTACTAAAAATCTTATTTAGAAAGATTTTACCAGTTTGGTGAATAGAAAAAAATCAGAAGAATGAATCTGGTAGCAAGTATACATTTATTAGACTTAAGATTGATTATGGACATGTGCTGAACTTTATAGACAATAGCACAAATGTGGGGATATATTATATATTACTTTGAACTTGCTTTGATTTGACTGCTTTTTAGAGAGTTTAATAATGTCTTTAAATGGATGTTTTAAAATTAATAATTAGGATCAAGGCTTCTCAATTTCCATCCAAGGATTTATTGACTAAAGTACAGTGAAAGTCCCTCTTCCTGTTATCGTAAATAATGCTATTTACTTTCCTGAATGCCCCTTTGAGGGAATGTTGATATTTATTCATGAAGACAATGAGAGGAATTTAGAATTTGGGGTTTCCCTTGGAAGAGGGATTGTGATCAGTCAAAAAGCATTTATTAAGCACCTGCTAAGAGCCAGACACTCTGCTAAAGCACGATGATACAAAGAAAGATAAAAGACAGTCATTGATCTAAAAGGAGCTTCAGAATCTAATGAGGGAGACATGGAAGCAACTATGCACAAGCCAAGTATATACAGGATAAATTGGAGCTAACCAATAGAGTGAAGGCACTAGCAGTAAGGAAGACCAGGGCAGTTTTTTCAGAGAAGATGGAATTTTAACTGGGATTTGAAGGAAGCCAGGTAAAAGTTGAAGCCCTGCAAGGAAAAAGGGGATATAGTATAAACTATGGTTTAGAGATGGCAAGATATAGTGAGTGGATAAAGATTCATTCCATTTGGCAAGGATGCAGAGCTTTGAGACCTATATGGAGACTATGACCATTTTATTCCCTGTCTTTGTGGTCCAGAGAATGAGTGACTCATTTTTTATTTTGCATGAAAGGGTTGAAAACTTCCTATCTTTTCCGGAGGAGTCAATTAGAGAGGCCTCCAGTTTCCAGTGCAGATAGATAGTTTACAGCCTGGTGTGATTCAGCTAATTTTAATCCTTTTAGACAGCTTATACACAAATTGCTTGATTACCTCCTACATCTCTCTTAATCTGGGTTACTGAACATAATAATAAGGCTTTGTATTTCTGTAGCACCTCTCATCACCAGAGTGTCTTTAACACTTCACAAACAGCTGGTGGCATACAGAATATTATTCACATTCCTTTAGAGTTCTTTTGGTTGTTTTTTCTGATTGTCATGAACATGAATAAGGAAGGGAAAGGAAGACTCATTTTTGTTTAATCCCTTGTGATCAAAAGCAGTCTGCAGTGGTAGTACAGACAGTCTTTGACAGGGATTCTGCTTACAGAGTATAGGAGCCTTTCACTGATCCAACTTAATGCTCTTTTCCCCTAGATTGAAACAATGTTTTAGTCTTATCCACAATATTTTTATATATTTCAAAGGAATTAATTTCCCTATCTCTTTTGTCTCCATACTTGTAGGGTTAGCTCACCAATTCCCCTTTATCTAAGTTAGTTTGACAGAAACCTCACTTTTTTTCTAAAACAGGTACAACCTTAATTATATCATACATGTGATGTTTTTTCTTTCAGCATTAATCAAATAGATGCTTTTGTTGTTTTTTCATTTTTTTGCTTTTTTGCTAGAATAAATCCAACATGGTCACAGTGAAGCAGTCCTTCAAGCATGACTGTGCTGCTGACATCTTCAACATATTTTACTCTTTTCTTCTATTTTCTTCCTCTTACTTGTCCTCTGTTAGGATTCATTTTCTTTTCCTTCCTCCCAGAAGCAACAAGGTATAGCGAAAAGAACACTGGATAGAGAATTGAAGGATCTCATTAGAATCTTGTCTCTATCACTGCCTACCTGTTTGCCTATTTGACCCTTTTCTCTGAGGCAAAATTTCTTCATCTGGAAAATTAGGAGGTAGGACTAAATGACTTCTGAGTTTCTATGACAGATTTGCCAGAGTAACATTCTGAGACTTCATTCCTTCCACTTTCATTCTGAGATCATTTTGCAAAGGGACATGCTCACATATAGTATGATGAATGATCAGTTTTCTGGGTTCTGTGGCATGATAATTTAGAGACTATTATAGTACCCTTATTTCAAGTAGGATTGTTTTTCAAAGATGGCAGTGTGATATTCATTTTCCCTTTTTTTTAATAGCAAAGACCACAGTGATTTGAATTTATTTGGAGATGGGGAAAGATGACAGGGGGCAGGCATTATCAAGGTTTTGGTAACTGCACATTTTGCTACTTCTGTCCCCCAAATAAACTTTGGTGCTTCATTTATAAACACTGGTAATAACTAGCAAATCACTATTGCCACTACCCTTTCTGAAGAGCAGACCTTTATTATAGAAATTCTTAAATCAGCCTTTGCATTTGAGACAAATCTCTGTAAATGCCATTGCAATAAAGGAAACTTATTTTGGGAACGTTAAGAAAAAAAATCCAGCATAAGGAAGTAGTTTTCTTTAAATTTACCATTTGGATAAGTTGTTTTATTTGTTTGTTTTTTACAAAAGGTGTGGCTTACATCTTTTGTATCATGTGCTTGTAATATGACTTAGTTCATTTTAGCTAGGTAGCTTTAAATGTAGTGTGACCCTTAAGGGAGACGAGTTTCAAATGGTCTGTTCTGCACCAAGTGTCTTGCCTCAATTGCCTTTCTTATTTTTGAAGTTGGGGACAAGAAGAAATTTACAATTTGAAGCCTTTGCATTTCATCAGATAGCATTTCTTACATCTGAGCAGCCAGCTCTCATTATAATTCATCATCATCAACATCATCATTATGAAACATTTATTAGGCATCTATTTGCATATGCCACTCTGCTAGGCTCTGGGTAAAGTTAGGGAGACATATGTGCCCCTGTCCTTGAGGAATTTATAATCTCAGGAAGACAGCATTGCTTTCACTGACAAATATTTAAAGAATGTACAAATGTGAACCATAAACACTGAACGACTTCTACTTGTAAATACTTGATTTTATTTAGAAGAGAGGATCAGTGGGAAAGTGGGTATTCTGAGGATGCTGGGGCTTCATATTTAGAGACAACATGAGAGTGGGGAAAATTGTCATTTTCATTCTAACAGAATTGTAGGAAACTTGGAGATGACCAAGTCCGAATTATACCTAAAAGGACATTCCTTCTGTCTTGTCTGACAACTGGTTATTCAGTAGTTTCTGCTTAGAAATTTTCAGTGAATTGAAGCCCACTCATTTCTAAGATAGCTCTTTCAGATATTTGGAGTCAAGAAAGCTCTAGGTTTGAGGTCCACTTTAGATACCTATTAGTTTGGAAACAGTGGGCAAATTGATTAAACTCTTAGAACCTCAATTTATTTATATATAAAAACAAAATATCATGGTATCTGCCTTACAGGAGGTTATGAAGATGAAATGAATTGAAAATGCATAGTTTTCTATTTGTATTTTAGAGATTGGGTCATCTTTACCAAATATGCAGCTACTAACAGGCTGGTCCAATTACTGATGGGCATGGCTACTTTAATTTGCTCTGTATTTCTAAAACTTAGGCCAGTTGCTCATCCTTAGGAAGACTGGTAGCCTTTTCTCCCCAGGCTTCATCATATTAGTGTTGAACTTAGTGCAGATATTAACCATTGGTCTATGGCAGCTCAGACTTTTCCATCTTGGCAGTTTGATTGGTGTGGCACTGAATAAGATTAATTTAAGTAGAATTGACATTTTCATTATATTAGCTCAGCCTACACATGAGTACTTTATATTCTTTCAGTTGTTTAGATCTGACTTTATTTGTGTAGAAAGTGTTTTGTAATTGTCTTCATATAGTTCCTGACATTGTTTTGGCAGGTAGACTTCCAAATATTTTATATTATTGATGTTGATAACATATAGAAATACTGATGATTTATGTGGATTTAATTTTGATTCTTCTTCTTCTTCTTCTTCTTCTTCTTCTTCTTCTTCTTCTTCAATTGGGGTTAAGTGACTTGCCCAGGGTCACATACCTAGGAAGTATTAAGTGTCTGAAGCCAGATGTGAACTCAGGTCCTCCTGACTTCAGGGCTGATGCTCTATCCACTGTGCCACCTAGCTTTCCCTTGTGGATTTATTTTGTATATATTTTGTATACTTCAACTTTACTAAAATTTTTAATTATTTTTAGGTTTGTAGGTGATTCTCTCAATGTACCATCATATCATCTGCAATGAATGATAATTTTATTTCATTACCTACTCTAGTTCTTTTAATTTCTTTTTCTTCTCATTGCTAAATTCTAATACAATATAGAATAGTAATGGTGATAGTGGGCAAACTAATTTCACCCCTATCTTCTTGGGCATGTTTCTAGTTCATTCTTGTTACATATGATGCTTGCTAATGAATTTAGATAGATGCTACTGATCATTTTAAAGAAAATTCCATTTATTCCCATGCTCTCTCATGTTTTTAATAGAAATATGTGTTGGATTTTGTCAAATGCTTTTTCTGCATCTACCAAGATAATCATGTGATTTCTGTTAGTTTCGTTATTGATATAGTCAGTTGTGCTAATAGTTTTCCTAATATTGAACCAGCCCTGCATTCCTGATATAAATCCTACTTGTTCATGGTATATTTTCCTGGTGATAACTTGCTGTAATCTCTTTGGTAATATTTTATTTGAGATTTTTTTTGCATCAATATTCATTAGGGAAATTATAATTTTCTTTCTATGTTTTGACTGCCTGGTTTAGGTATTATCAGCACCTTATGTGTGTCATAAAAGGAATTTGGTAGGACTTCTTCTTTCCCTATTTTTCCAAATAGTTTGCATAGTATGGAAACTAATTGTTCATTAAACATTTGGTAGAATTCACTTGTAAATCCATCGGGCACAAGAGATTTTTTCTTAGGTAATTGATCAATAGCTTGTTCAATTTCTTTTTCTAAAATGGGACTATTTAACTAATTTATTTCTTCCTCTGTTAATCTGGGTAGGCTATGTTTTTATAAGTATTCATTCATTTCTCTTAGATTATCAGATTTATTGGCATACAGTTGGGTAAAGTAGCTCCTAATTAGTGCTCTAATTTCCTTTTCATTGGTGGCAGGTTCATCCTTTGCATTTTTGATACTAGCAATTTGATTCTCTTCTTTCCTTTTTCTAATTAACAAAAGATTTATGTGTTGTTTTTTTATAAAACCAACTCTTAATTTTGTTTATTAGTTCAATAATTTTCTTACTTTCAATTTTAGTAATCTCCCCTTTTATTTTCAGAATTTCAAATTTGGTATTTAATTGGATTTTTTCCCTAGCTTTTTTAGTTGTATGAGCAGTTTATTGATCTTTTCCTTAATTTTATTCAAATAAGTATCTAGAGATATAAAAATTTCTCTGAAAATTGCTTTGGTTGGATCCCAAAAATTTTGGTACGTTATCTCATTATTGTCATTCTGTTGTTTGAAATTATTGATTGTGTCTATAATTTGTTGTTTTATCCACTCATTCTTTAAGATTAGATTATTTAGTTCCCGATTAATTTTTGGTCTATTTTTCTCTGTCCCTTTATTACATGTAATTTTTATTGCATCATGATCTGAAAAAAGATGCATTTACTATTTCTTCCTTTTTGCATTTGATTTTGAGGGTTTTATGTCCTAATACATAGTCATTTTTTGTGTAGGTTTTGTGTACCCAAGAAAAAAGGATATTTCTTTCTGTCCCCATTCAATTTTCTCCAAAGGCTTATCATACCTAACTTTTCTAAAATTATCTTTGCCTGTTTATGCTTGTTTATTTTGTGGTTCAGTTTATCTAGTTCTGATAGAGCAAAGTTGAGATACTCCACTAGTACGGTTTTTCTGTCTTTTTCTTCTTGCAGCTCTCTTAACTTCTCTAGGAAATTTGGATGCTATATCACTTGGTGCAAATATGTTTAGTATTGATATTGCATTACATCATTAGCTATGGTATCATTTAGTCAAATGCATTTTCCTTACTTATCTCTTTAAATTAGATAAAGTTTTGCTTTTGTTTGATCTGAGATCAGGATTGTTACCCCCCCTTTTTTTTTTTTAATTTCACCTGAAGCATAGTAAATTCTGCTCCTGCCTTTTACCTTTACTCTGTATGGATCACTCTACTGAAAATGTATTTCCTGTAAATAATATACTGTAGGATTCTGGTTCTTAATTCAATCTGCTGACCATTTCTGTTTTATGGGAGAGTTCATCCCATTCACATTCACAGTTTAAAAAAAAAAAACAAAAAACAACTAACTCAGTAGTTAGTTTTGCTTTATTTATTTTGCTATCTTATTTTCCTTAAGTTATACTCTTCTATTTTCTTACCCTGTTTTCATCTTTTCTTTTGTTTCTGACCTCTATCTCCCTCAGTCTGCCTTCCCCTTTTATAACCCCTCCCCTTTTCCTTTCTTCTTTCCCTGCCTACCTCCCAATAGGGTGAAACAAGTTTCTCTATCAAACTAAATATGTCTGATAGTCTCTTTTTGAGTCAAGTCTGATGAGTTTAAGGTTCACACAATGCTCATCCCACTCCCTGCTTTCCCTCAATTGTAATAGGTCTTTTTTTTTGCCTCTTCATGAGATGTAATTTACCCCATTTAACTTTCCCTTTCCTTTTTTTTCCAGTTCAACCCCCTTTCCAGCTGTAGTTTCTTTATTATATCATCACAATTAAATCAAATTATACCTACACCCTTGAAGAATACCCCTAACAAAGATCCATTTTTCAAGATTATAACATACCTTCCCATATAGTGATGTCAAGATTTTTTTTTAAATTTTATTTTATTTGCAAAACATATGTATGGGTAATTCTTCAACATTAACCCTTATATAGCTTTCTGTTACAGATTTCCCCCCCCAACTCCCCACCCCTCCCCTAGATGGCAGGATATCCACTATGTGTTAATTATGTTAAAATATTTGGCAAATCGAATATATGTATACATATTCAAACTTATTGTTGTGCAAGAAAAATCGTATCTACACAGAAGACATATCAGATAAAGGATACACAACGTAAGCAAACATCAATCAAGAGTATGAGAATGTTGGGGGTGGAGCCAAGATGGTGAACTGCAGACAGCGTCCTCTGTGAGCTCCTGAGACCTTCCCTCAGTCCCAGACAAACTGAGCCTCCGAATTGGTTCTGGAGTGAGGGCTCCACCAAACACTTGGACTACAACACACTTCTATCAAATATCTACTTTAAAGAACTTCTGAGGTCAGTTTTAGACGGGCAGGAGATCGAGCAGCTCCCAGCGCTCAGACGCCAGTGCGCAGCCAGGGTGCAAGTCCGGGGCTGGGAAGGACCAGAAGATTTTAGGCTGCCCAGAGGTCCCTGGGAGACGCTTGGGCCACTTTGTTCTGCTTGTGAGCAGGTGCTTTGGCAGGTCTACCTTTGATAAAGGGTGGATTGAGAGCAGCTGAAAGTGTGGTCCTAGTGCGGATCTAGCAAGATCAGCCCCAGACCAGAAGTCAACTAGGCAAATTGCCCCAGGGCAAATTGAAATTGCTGCTGCTGTAGAATTCCCTGCTGGTGACTGATACCTCAGCTAAAAATCAGAGCAAGAAGAAGAGAGCTCTCACCATAGACAGCTTTTACTGAGAGAAACTGGAGAAGTCCCCAGATCCTGAGATTCTGAAAACAATCCCAGATAAAGCCACAAAGGTGGACTTAAGCTGGTCTCCTTTTCAGAATGCTTACCTGGAAGATTGCATAAAGAATATCAAAAGAGAGCTAGAAGAAGATTGGGGAAATAAACTGAGAGCAGTGCAAGAAGGAAATATCGCCCTGCAACAGAGATGTGAAAAACTGGAAAATAAGTCTGGTGAATTGGAAAAAGACAACAATTCACTGAAAAACAAAATTGGTGAATTGGAAAAAGTCACCAACTCACTGGAAAATAAAAATAGTGAATTGGTAAAAGACAACAATTCACTGAAAAACAAAATTAGTGAATTGGAAAAAGAGTATGAGAATGTTATGTTGTGGTCCACATTTCACATCCCTCTCTCTGGGAGTATATGGCTTCCTTCAGTGAACAATTGGAAGTGGTTTGAAACATTTCATTGTTGAAGAGAGCCATGTCCATCAGAATTGGTCGTCATATAGTATTGCTATTGCCATGTATAAAGATCTCCTGGTTCTGCTCATTTCACTCAGCATCAGTTCATGCAAGTCTCTCCAGGCCTCTCTGAAATCGTCCTGCTGGTTGTTTCTTACAGAACAATAATATTCATATACCATAATTTGTTCAGCCATTCTCCAATTGAAGGGCATCTATTCAGTTTCTGATGTAAAGATTTTAACCTTTAAAAAACATAGTTTTTTCTTCCCATTTTACCTTTTTATGTTTTTTCTTGAGTTCTGTATTTGAAGATCAAATTTTCTGTTTAGCTTTGGTCTTTTCATCAAAAATAAATTAAAATCCACCATTTCTTTGAATGTCCATTTCCCCCCTAAATTTTGCTGGATAGTTGATTCTTGCCATCCAAGCTCCTTTGCCCTCTGGAATATCATATTCCAGGCCTTTTGATCCTTTAAGGTTGAAGCTGCTAGATCTTGAGTAATTCTGATTGTGGTTCTTTGATATTTTCTGGCTGCTTGCAGTATTTTCTTCTTGAAAAGATAATTCTTAAATTCAGCTCTGATATCCGTGGAGTTTTCATTTTAGGGTCTCTTTCTGGAGGTGCTTGGTGTATTTCTTCAATGGATATTTTATTCTCTGGTTCTAAGACAGGGAAGTTTTCCTGGATGATTTCTTGAAAGATGTTGTCTAGGTTCTTTTTTTTTTTTTCATTGTGGTTTTCTGGTAGTCCAATAATACTTAGATTGTTTCTCCTGTATCTATTTACAAGGCCAGGTTTCTTTTTCTGATGATATATTTTACATTTTCCTCTACTTTTTGTTTTTTTGGTTTGGTTTTACTGATTCTTGATGTCTCATTGAGTCATTTACTTCCATTTATTCAGTTCTAATTTTTAATGAATTATTTCCTTCAGTTGGATTTTTATCTGCTTTTGCATTTATCCAGCTGAACTTTTAAATGAATTGTTTTGTTCATTGTATTTTTTTTTATTTTACCAATTCTGTTTTTTAAGTGAGTTGTTCTTTTTCCATTTTACCAATTCTGTTTTTCAAAGTATTGTTTATTTTTTCTATTTCACCAAATGTATTTTTAATTGCAGATTTTCTTTAGACAATTTCTGTTTCCTTTTCCAAAGCTCCCATTTCCTTTACCCATTTTCCTTCCAATTCTCTCTTAAGATTCTTTTAGATTTTTTTTTGAGAGAGCCTTTTGAGTGTGAGAGCAATTCATCTTACCCTTTGAGGTTTCATATGGAGAAATTTTGCCTTTAATGTCCTCAGGGTTCTAGGTCTGTTCTTTCCTGTCTTCTTAATAGCTATCTGTGGTCAGAGCTCTTTTTGGTTTTTTGCTCATTTTTAAAGTTTGAGTTCTGTCTTAAGTTACCTCTACAGGTGATAGTGACTTCACTCTGCCCTGGCAAAGGTGCTGCTGGCTTCTTTTCCATGCTGGTTGGGCGTGGCTAAATCCTGCTTGTTATACTGGAGTTCAGGGACTCACTATTTGCCTCCTGTAGTTGCATTGGAGTTTGCTTTATGCCCTGCCTTCTGAACTAGGACAGAATAACTAAAGATGCTGTATATTGGCTAAGAGCATCCCAGTAGATTACCCTGGCCCTTGGATGCCTTTTCAACCTAGATTGCACTGGGCTGCCCTGTGCTATGCCTTTCCTGGTCTATCCATCCCTCCTCTCTCCACTGACCCTATCTCCCTTTTCTCCCCTAACTGATTGAGACAGACTTTTCCTGAAGTTCTTCCAAAATATCTTTTTCTGGAAATTTGTTATATTCCAAATATTTATGGGTTCTGTCATTCCAAAACTTGTTCAGAGGCTTGATCTTGTGTTGATTCTGAAGGAAGCCAGGAAGAGCTCAAAGACCTCTCTTCTCAAAGACCATCTTGCTTCTGCTTCTTTCTTATGTTTTCTGTGCACTACACACTCATTATAGAAATTGAGAAGCTTAAAATCTCTTTGGAACTACATAATTGCTGTTCCTGTCACTATCCTGATTTTAGAAACTTAATTAGAAATTGTACTGCATAATATAAACTCTTTTCAAGAAGTATTGTCTGAATGTATATTCCATTTCCCCATAAAATGTCAACTCATGAATATTCAAGGCATTTCTTCTATTTCCTTAACTAGGTTTAGCATAGGAAAGGGACTCTCCTATCATTGATTCAGAGTGTGATGTTTCTCCCCCATTTTCCAATATTAACTGTCTTGTCTGATATCACATATCTGGCAGAGCTAAGATTTGAACTCAGTTTTGGGGGCTTCAAACAGTACTTTTCCACCTATCTCCTTTGCTACTTGGCTTCCCAACTTCCCCACGTTGCATTTTTCATGCAGACATTCTGACACACCTTCCTAATTTGCTTCACTTCTTTATTTTCTCATTTCCTTATATCTACCTCAAGTCAACCCAGTTTACAATTCACTTTTTCCTTACATCTACCTCCTCTTTTTAGTTTATCTTTAATTAGATTTTCATGCATTTATTAAGCACCTGTTATATGCAAGGGAATGTACTGAGTGTTGTAGATTATAGATTTGGAAAAAATACAGTAAATTGGGGAGGGGAGGGAATATTACACTTACATAGATTGTAAGCTATGTTAGAAGCAATAGAGAAATATAGACATACTGCCTAACTGGAGGTAGTCATGGAGGCTTCATGGAAGAAGTGATATTTTGAAAATTGAAGATGATGAAAAGCTCCTGTAGGGTTTATGAATAGGATATAATATGTATAAACAAACAGAAGTGGTTCAAGGCAGAAAGCATGCCAGAAGAAAAGGCTAGTCATTTCTTTGATTGTAATATATAATATATGAAGGTAAGTAATGTGAAATAAGGCTGGGAAAATAGCTCACAGGGCCTGAGGATATGAAATGCTAGACAAGAATTGGTCTACTTGTTTTATCCTTTCTTTAATTATTCATTTCTATTACTGCCTTTCTTTAATTATTCGTTTCTATCAGCTGCCTATCTCAGCTTTATCTTTTGAATTTCTTGCTATTCCCTTGAACTCTTCCTTCTCTAAAGAACTTTGACCTTCCATCCCATGCTTTTGTTGACCCCTTGTCAATTATAACATCTTAAATTTAGTATTCTTTAGACTTTTGTTCTTCTGACAAAACTTTCTACTGTATAATTTCTTTTAAAATATCTTCAGCCTTAATGGCAGAATTCATTTTTATTATTTTGATTATATCTATGTTTTAACATTAGTTGGAATTTTCTCCTGCTAATCTTGTGTAAAATATTTAGTTTGCTCTTTCTTAGCACACCCCATACAGTTATAATACATTTAAATAGGTGCATTCCACCAAAGTTTACAATGAAGTAAATCTATTTAATGATCTTTATTTTTATTGAATTTCATTGTAAAATTGCAGATTTTAACTGGGAAAAAAGTTTGGCTCCCAAATGAAATAGAATTGCAGAAAAATGCAGTGAGTGTTTTAGAGTCACACATCAAACGGGCAACACTGATTAAATATTAACAGTAAGACTCAAGGCATTAACAATACTAAATAAAAGTTCTAAACTTAAAAATATGGTACTGCACCAGAAATTTGGGCAATCTAATAGGTCACATTATTTTTCTTTACCTTTTTTTTTCCTTAAAAGGTTTAGGTCCCTAAAGATTTTTTTTATTTTAGCAAATTGGTTGTTTTTCACCTGACTCAAGCTGCTTTCCCACTTTACACCCAAAATAATACTTATCTAATTCTTTACACTTTGTACATTTTCTGTGACTTGGCCTTATTGGCTTCATTCTATAGACAGATTTCCTTGGCAACAGCTATATAGTTTGTAGGAGTGTCTTTCTCTATAGTTGAAGAGAAGTAAATAAAAAGCTATATTTCACCTATCCTGGTTTCATCAATAGAAGGTTATTCTGATATTAGCTGGGACAGATAATGGGGCTTATTTATTTGGACTGCTGAGGAGGAAAAAAAATTAGCATTGAATGGACACAGTTAACATCTAACAACTAGGAATGAGAAAAAAGTATTTTAATGAAACTCCAGAGTGACTATAAATCTGAAGAGCAAAGTTGTAAATGATGATGATGATGATAATAAAACATCTTTCTTTTGCATTCTAGTATCACTTCACCAATTTCCTATTGTACAATTCTAGCTAGAGGTCATTTGTTTATAATAGAACTCATATTTTTCCTCAAAGGCACCTCTCTTCTTAATTTCTGTTATCTCTTTCAATCCTTCTTTTAAGGGCACTATCCTTCCAGTAACGTCAGTTTACCACCCAGCAATTAGTCCATTGTATGACATATAGGTTATACTTAATTATTCCATGTCTTCCCTTCTCCTAATCACTTACCAAGTTCATCCAATTCTACTTCTCCACCATTTCTCCTATATGTCTCCTTTGCCCTCCTCATATAGTTGTCACACTAATTTGAGTCCTCATCAATTCTCTGCCAAATTATGGCAGTAGCCTCCTATGTGACCTCCCTTATCTCTTCCCACTTTCATAAAAATTCCTAATTGAGATTCCTAAAGTAGAGGTTTGCTCTGTCTCTCTTCCCTCCTCTCCCCCCAATTCTAACTTAAATTCAAACTTTTCCACTCAGTATTAGACAATCACTATCAAAACAAAAAATTAGATTAAAAAACCCAATTTTTCTAGGCTTATTGCATATTATTCTCCATGTATATTGTATTCCAGTCAGGTACTAGTATATATCTATTCATCTCTAAATTAATTTGATATATGGTTTATGGTTATCTATCTATCTATATCTATCTCTATATATACATATTATTTCCCTCAGTTCAGTGGAAGTTCCTCAAGGGCAATTACTGCATTTTTGCCCATGTGTTCTCAAAACCTAGCATAATACCTGACATGTTATTGTTATTGTTCAGTCATTTCAGTCACATCCAATTCTTTATAATCCCATTTATAATTAAATCCTACTGGATTTTCTTGGCAAAGATACTGGAATGGTTTACCATTTTCTTCTCCGATGTTTGACATAGTAAGTGCTTAATAAATGCTTGGGAAATGATTCCTATCCTGTTTATTTGCTACTGTTGATGTGGGAATGGAATAAAATAGTGAGATGAAAGCATTATTCAAATGGCAAATTACTACAAAATATATTGCCAATGGAGGAAAAACCCAGGTTCAGAATTCTCTTTGCCAATATTCAAAAAAACAACCATCTATAAGACAATATATAAGCTGTAGTATTGAGTACATAAAAGTTAAGTGACTTTTCCAGGGTCATACAATAACTGTAAATGTCAGAAGTGATATATAAAACTAGGTTTCTCTAATTCTAAATCTAATACTTTATCCACTATGCCAAAATGCATGTAAGAAATTATTATTATTTTTTGTTACTTTATTATTCTCCAATGAATTGCTCCAAAGAATCTGGAATGTCTTCCTCAGTAGCAATATTATTACCTTCAGTGAAGCAGACTGCAACACATCTGTCCCTAACCATCTTATTGCTCTTGTCTTTGTCATCCACCATATATTTTATTTTCACAAAGAAACTGATAGAAAGTCATCTCTCTTCCTAGTATTAGAATGTAAGCTCAGGGCAGAATAGTTTTTCTAATTTCTGTTAATAACAATATTAGTGTACCAGCAACCCAGTCGACAATTTTGGAGTTATATTTTATTCTTCCTTCTTAACCTCTATCAAATTGTTAAGTTATACTGATTCTAGTTCCATAACATCCCTCACATCTCTTCCCTCCTGTCTACTGACACCTCCATCACCCTAATTGAAGACTTCCACTTTTTCTCATCTCAACTGTTAGAATTCCTTGTTTACTGGCCTTCTAATTTGGTTTTCTGCTTTCTGCAAATAATTTTCCATAATAACACATAAGTAATGCTAATAATAATTCCACACTCCATTTAATTTAAAATTATACACATTGTCTTAGAACTAGAAGAAAAGGCTACTAAGTGATAAGGTAACTCATGTACTAAAGTAGGAATTTTACTCTATGGAAGTCATTCACACAGAGCCTATTTGCTCTTATCCAAACACTTGATAATGATCTTAATTATCAGGTGTTCTTACCCACATGAGTTGAATATAGGCATTCAGAAGCATGGAGGGGAAGGGGTTGGTTTAAATGTAGGTTTCTTGACAACAATGAATAATTGTAGTGACATCTTATCTTACACTGGGAAAAGTAAGAAAAAAAAAGAAGTATCAGATATAGACAAAAAAAAAACATAAAAGTAAACCAGCATCTAACAAATAGTCCTTATATGCTTCATTAACTTTTGAGAGCATCCTTGTATTACAGGATAGGTAATTATTGATTTTCATTATTCTGATCCTGAACCATCAAAAAAATATTTATTGAATTAAATTAAGAAAAGGTTGAATCATGTTGAGTATACTTTAAGAAGACAGGAAAATAAGTCAAAATTTAGGAATGTTTACTTAGAAAATTGTTGTAAATTTAAAACAAAAAAGAACACTGAGAAAGTAGTAAGGATCAAGCATTTAGAAAATTTGCTTATATGGAAAAGCTTATTTATCAACAATGCAATATCAGAGAAGTCTTGCTACATGTGAAAAATAAGATAAGTTTGAAAGAATAGGTGAGTTGTGAAAATAATATAAAAAGAATGAAAGTATTAAATAAATATTTAATTGAAGGCAACTCCAGTGGTTGAAAGGCAAAAAGGTGAATTGGAACAGACAAAATAGTGAAACATCACATATATTCCTATTAGTTTATAGTATATTACAGAATAATAAAATAGAATTGCAGTTAATTTCTGAGTTCTTAAATTAGAGTACTTTGCTTTATAGATTTTTGGACTCATCAAATTATTTTTTAAAATTCACAATGTTTAACTTGCTTTTTAAATAAGGTTTCCATAAAGAGTCACAGTATCTTAGAAGGCTTGTTTTTAGGGGAAATTCTGTTTAATGATCTGAAATGTGAGGGTGTTCTGATGAATCTACTGGTATGGTCATATAGTAATTATATACTGAAAGGCACTGTAAAACTATACTTACAGAATTAGCTACCCATTTGTATTGTTATGCAATATCCTGGATTAATTTAAAATAATTGAATATACTTTGTAATGCCTACAATAAATTTTGACTGATGGGTTTTTGACATGGAAAATAAATGAAAACCTATATCCTGATTGTGTCCTAGCACTGTCTAATAAACTATAAGTATTATTTTTTCCTTGCCTATGTTCTAATATCTGGCACACAATTGCTATTTTTTCATTTTAGTAATACTTTGTATTCAAAGCTATTATGATTATGGTGAGTTCCTGAATTAATAACATTTGCCAACAGAATTCCATTGTCTTACTTGTCATGATTGGCAATGCATTATGGCAATTGTATACTTTCTGGCCCTGAGGTTCAATAAGGTAGCTTTTTAAAAATGTAAAATGCTTCACTTGCCTTTTTAGTAATGATTTCATAAAGAATCACCATGTCTTAGAGGATAGTTTTTAGGGAAAATTATTTGTAATGACTTAAAATTAGTTAGTTTGTTCTTGATTCTACTGGAATAGTCATATAGTAATTATATTATTGTGTAATCCATATTCTTCAAAATAATTTTATCATTGAATATATTAATACTGTTCTAAATGCAGTGGTAAAGAGAAATCTGGGAAATATTACTGAAGAATAATTATCAGAATGAAACTAAATTAATAGGTGTGACATCCAATTATTTTCTACCCTTAGAGAACTATTGAGTGCTGGGTGAATATTTCAGCCTCAGTTTAGCACCCTGTTTTTGCTAACTTGGATTCAGCAGTATGTCTTAGGAGCCATGTTGGATAAAGAAATCTTTCTTTGTTAATTTCTTCTCAGATCATAACTCTTATTGTGTTGTAGACTTGTATGAATGAATGTATGAGTTAAGTTTTCAATTGAAGGAGTTCATTGAAGACCTTTGGTTCTCACAGAGTACAAATATGAATCTACAAAGCCTTCTACACATGCTGCTGAGTATTTTGCTGTTGATGTGGAGCTGACTTTCAGTCTTTCCCAGGTTATTTGCTGGTAGTTTATATAATGCTTATTATTAAGTAATTGGGCCATGTAAATAAAAATAGCAGTGATAATAATTCATTTGGTTGAAGACAGGGACAGGTTATCTTCTGGAAAATGTTTATATTGGTTAATAAAATGTTTAATAGTACATTTGTCTGGCTATATAAAGTCCTTTTAGGTATTGTAACCTCTTTCATTCATTATAACAGAATTTTAGTTGCATATTGAAAAAATTTCCTCTCCAGTTTTATCTGTCATTTTAGCATTGTTTACCTCATCTCAAAAGAGGAACTTTTAATACATTTTGCTGAGAGATCCTTCAGGTTATATACATCATCATAAGAATCCTTGTTTTTGTTGGTTTCCTGTGCTTTTGACTATATACTTCTTGTGTAAGTAGATGTATCTTTTAAGTCAATGAACAGATCAGAAATTATTGTCTCTCCAGAACTACATAGTATTGAGATTACCTCCACTATTAATCATGGGTACAAAACATCCTTTAGCATCTTAGACATAGACATGGCTGGTTGGTTGGATTTACTGCTATTGTGTCAGGTAAAGTGACATTTTGAGTCACAATGACTATGGTTTCTAGGAGATGGTGTGCCACTATGGTGTTATTTAGAATGATGATAGTAATGACTCATATTTATATAGCACTTTAATATTTAAATAACACATCTTTTATAGCAGTGCTGTGGCTAATTAAAGCCTTTCTATTTTACAGATGAGAAAAATGAGCCTCAAAGTAGTTAAATGACGTGTCCATAGTCCTACAGATAATAATAAAACTGTCATTTATTTAGTACTTTTAAGTTGTGTAAAGCACTTTATGTTCATTATCTAGTTTTTTTCACAATTACTTTGGAACATGTTTACCATAGTTACTATTTATCCTGATTTTATAGATGAAGAAACTGAAAATCAGACAATCTTTATGACTTGTTCATGGCTATAATTATTGGGCATCAAAGCAAATGTTTGAGCTTAAGACCTCTGATTATAAGTCTATCTTCTTTCTAATATAACTGACGTTTTAAAATTAGATTGATTTTTGTCTGAACAGTCACCTTAGGACTGTATGCTATGGATGACCCTACCAAAAAATGTAAAAGAGTCTTCCTAGAAACAAAGGAAATGCCTTTACAATTTTGGTAGGGTAACCCATAGTATACTGGTCTAAGCTATCCTGTTACATAATTTTACAATCTACTAGAATAATGTAAAATAAATATGCTTTGTAATTCTTATAATAAATTTTGACTGATAGGTTATGGAAAATAAATAAAAATCTATATACACTAGATTGTATTTTAGCACTGTCTAATAAAATATAAGCATTATTTTTTCCTCTGGCATATGTTCCAATATCTCACACATGATTGTTATTTTTCATTTTAGCAACATATTGCATTTCAGACCTATTGCAGTTGTGGATAGTTCCTGAGTTGATAACATTTGCCAGCAGAATTCCATTGTCTTATTTGTCATGATTGGCAATGCATTACAGCAATTGTATATTTTGTGACCCCATGGTTCAATAAGGTAGCTCTCTAACAAGGGTGAGAGAATAGATTGAAGCTGCAAACAAGCATTTTCCTAATGAACACACTCTACAGCAGTTGCATAGCAATTATGCCTTTGTATATCTGCTGTTTGGTTGTGGAATGAATTACTCAAGTATATTTTCTTAATTCTTTGAGTTGTCACTATTTCCTCTTATATTCTTCAAATAACAGGAGGAAAATCTATTATGTTGTATAAAATAAGAAGAAGTAGCACACATAAATAAATAAAAGACAAATGAAAAGGTGGTGTGATCCAAGTACTTAACCCAAAGGCATGTTAGTAGGAATGAGGAATGACATATTCTGAGTGCCTCCTTAAAGGCTTTTTCTGGGAGGAACCAGAGTGTGAGGCTTCTGACATATGTGTGTTCTGGGGATGGAATGAGCTCACAGAATGAGAGGAATTCTGGAGTAAGGTAAAGAAGGTCCAGAGTAAAACTTGGAGAAGAATGAAGTTCTATAGATGATTCAGGACGACATTCACACCCTTGTAAAGTTTTCTCTATTCTGGGTTAAACATCCCCAGATTCTTGAACTAATTTTTTTTCTGAGACAATTAATTGACTTGTCTGAGATCACACAGCTAGGATATGTTCTTAGTGTCTGAGATCAGATTTGAACTCAGGTCCTCCTAACTTCTTATATGGTATCTACTTAAAGCCCCTTATTATGAATCCCTTACTTCTTTTTTTTTCTTCTCTCCCACCCTCTTTCTATCCATATGAGCAATCATAAGTGAGTACTCTGCCCAGAGAAATATAAATTTTGATCACTGAAACCTTGCAAGATATCTTGAACTTTGGGGGCAAAATTTTATTTTGTTTTTCTTTTCTCCTCTACTTATTTATTCTATCATTTTAAAAAACCGGGACAATTAACTCTTTTGGCCCATGTAGCTTCATTTATTATTTATTGAAATTGAGTCCTGGAAACTTGAATTTTATAAAGCCAATTAGGATACAAATGGAGCTACTTGACCATGCCTTAAACCCAGATCATTCTGGCTCTCAGGGATTGGTCCATAGTGGGTCTCAGCCCAAGCTTTCCTTGGTTATTGTTTGGGTTTTGATAACTGAATGAATAAGTTTCTGTTCTGCTCAGAAACCATGTGGATCTTCCCTTCTCTATTTGATTTATTTTTTTTAGAGTAGACAAATGAAACCATCTTTTACCTCATTTTTAAAAATCTACCATTAAACTACTGAATAGATGTCTCAAACAAATTGAGAAAAGACCTTCAGATCTTCCTTAGAATGGCCAAGTTCCCTCAATGCATACCACTCTATTCTTCTTGACCCATGGTTTGCCACTGTATTCAGATAACCCTGAAGGAGAGAGTAAGGCTGATGACTTTGTACTGCTCTCCCTCACTTAAATCCAGTCCATTTGCAAGTCAAGTCACCCTCAAGACTTCATTGGTTCTCTTTCAGGAAGAACAAACAACAGCAATAGCTTGAGTATAAAATGTTATGAATGAAAAATTGTGAGGGTAATTTGACTGGACCTTAGAGTGCATGAACATGAGAAATTTATAATAATGCCGAGATGATACATGGAATTTTTATTGTGAAAGGCTTTGAATTTCAAACACAAGCATTTGCATAAAAACCATAATTTATGAAATAGGGAAGTGATATAATCAGACCTATTATTTAAGAAAATTAATTTAGTAGGTATGTTACTGATAGATTGGAATGGAAAGGGAAATGAGAAACAGTGACCAACTGTAATTGTTTCCAAGAGAAATTATAAACTCTTGAACTAGAATGGAGGCTATTTCAGAAGAGAAGGAAACTTGTGTGAGAAATGTTGTGGAGATAGAGATGATGAAATTTGGTAGCTGATTGATATGTGGGATGTATAAGGAGCTGAGGATGATACCAAAGTTGCAAATTCAGTGTCCTTAATAGAAATAGGAATGTTAGAATAAGGACAAGTTTGGGGAAATGTAAGGCATGTTTTGGACAAAATGAGTTTGATACGCTCATAGAACATCCAATTTGAAATGTCTAATGGCTGATTGGTGATGCGGGATTAAAACTCAGGAGAGAGAATGGGGTTTGAACTAGGTATCTGGGAGTCATCCTCATAGAAGAGATAATCAAATCCATGTGATCAGACATTGTCTTGTCCTGATAGGACTTGGATTTTACCATCATAGTCACTGGACCCTTCCACAAATCTCCAATTTAATTTATACAATGTGAAGGATAAATGGAAAGATCTTTATTTTCCCTTGGTTAAAAGTAGCACTGAGAAAGATCACCTATGTGAGTAAACATCTTCAGGAACAGTTCTGAAGATTTCATTTTTATATCCTGCATCAACTACTTTACTTTAGAATTTAAAAGGTTAATTTTCTACTGCATATGAAAAATGTATAAGCATTCTATTTTGTCTAATAGCAATGATTGATGTCTAATATTTTCTCCTTCTTGGAAGTAGAGAATAATTTCTTTTGTTCTCGAACCCATTTTCTCACATTACCTAGAAGAAAGCAAATGCTTGATAAAAATTAAAGGAATGGATTTCATTTTCATTTTCTTTGCTTCTGACTTCAATTCCCATACCTAATAGTAGTTGCATTATACTTGTGTGGCTCATTGACTTTCTCAGTGACAAGCTTTAAGTGTTTATTTATTCCCGGGAAATAAACAAAAGCTAAGGAATGTGACTGTTGTAATTTATATATAAATTTGAATAAAGCAATGATCCATAATCATAGTTGTTGAAATATTATTGCATATTGAACTGCTAGCAATACAATATTAGCTTGATCTTTTTGTGTTCTTTTGGCAGATTTTGGATATATTCATAAAGTAAAAATGAACAAAGTTAAGTATTTGGGCAATGTCGCCTGTTTATCATATGATAGGGTGAGAAACTGATGACAGGGGTAAAAACTTATTCATTTATTACAATGAAAATATTAATTTAATTGCTCTCCTATGAGAGTTCAGTAAAAATGTCAGGGAAAGTTATAATAAGTAAGAAGATAGTTCATGCTTAGTTACAGGGATCTGCCCTTATCTTTTGTTAACTAATGACTTCAAAGTTGAAATTTACATTAGGAACATAAATGTACTAATTCCCAAGCACCCATTTGTTTGATGCCCTTGAGATAATAAAATTAAATTTTAGTGAAGTTTAGACATGTAGAAGCTGTTGGATTATTAGAAAAAGCAAGTTGATCACAATCAACATGCCTTTGTTTGAAAATGTCATAACTAATTAAATGCACTTGAAAAAGTATCTTAAATTTATCATATTGAAGTTTTAAAATGCATGAGAAAATTTATATGAGAATAAATATCTGATTTATGCCCCAGTAGCCAAGTTTTGAAATTTGTTCTCTGTATGTAGTAGTTACTCAGTAAATGTTTATTTTACAAATGAGTGAAAATGTGAACTAACTTCATGATGAATATTGTCCCATTTCTTTCCCTGGAGGCCAATTTTTGTTCATCCTACGGAAAATAAACAGCAAATATGTTGAATGTTTTTGATTGTCAGTGACCCAGGCCAGGCCCATGCCAACCAAAGGAGACTCTTGATTTTAGTAGTATACTTAGCAGTTTGATTTTATTCCAAGGTGGATCTGGTTTGATCTGGAACACCTGCACCTCTAACCAAAGGAAGTTATTTATTTTAGTATACTTAGCAGTTTGATTTTGTTCCAAAGTAGATCTGGTTTTATCTGCAATACCTGGGCCGATTAATTTTTTTAGTAACAGATGCTTTCTTGATTAATGTCTGGGATTAATTTGTGTCTAACACCAGTGAGATCTGAAAGCATGGTTGGATACTGATTCTATTCCTGACTTAGTTTCACAGAACTAAATGACTTGGAAACACCAGGGCTAGAGAGAAGTGATACATGTACTGGCAAGGAGAATGATAATAATGATAATGCTGGTCTATATTTACATAGTATTTTTTTCTTTGTTACCTATTGAGTGCTAATAGTAATTATATTTTACAGGTGAGGAAACTGAGGCACAAATTATTTATAATAATATGTCCATGATTTTTGGATCTGACTTTATATTAAATTAACCCTTGACTAAATTCATTATCTTGGTATCAGAAACTTGCCTGTCTTATGAGATATCACTTGTTATCTGAATGGATCATTATGACCCCAAGAACTTATTTTGGTTTTTTTGGTAATTGGAAATAATGATGAAATTAGTTCATATAGATGTATTTTTTTTCCAAATAACTTTTCTGGGTGTATTTATTCCTAAGATTAAGAGGACTCTATTATTCAAAAATATTTTTTTCTTTTAAACTTTTTTCTTTATGCTTTCTATTTTTATTTCCTTAACTGAAATACCATGTGGTTTGGATTCCATACTCCTTCACCCTCTGATACTATTTCCTCCAAGGTCATCATTAACTTCTAAATTGCCAAAGTTAGTGGCCTTTTATCAGATCCCTCTTTTGTTTTACTTTTCAGTGACACTTGTACTGTCGATCTGAATGAAATATCTGGGCACTTTTTTCTCCCTTGTCTTCAAAGCTATTGCTCTCTGTAGCTTCTCTTCCTACCTTTTTAACTTTTTTGCTAGTTTCTTGTTCTTAGGCTCATTAATTATGTGTATTCTGTAGGGCCCTGTCCTTGACTCTCTTCTCATGCTTTCTCTATTGCAAACTCACCTACTCATAGCATTTCAGTCATTAACTTTATACACATAGGTGATTTCTACATTTACTTCCTTATCCTATACCCATTCTCATCTCTAAATTCTAATCTTTCTTCTTTGAATCTTTTTTCTCCCTTACCCAACATGTGCAAACTGTTGGAATCCTAATGATTTTATCCACACTGTATGTCTAGTTTCCATCCCTTTCTTTCCACTAATGTCATCACTAAAAGTCATTCACACTGTTATCACCAATCCCCAGGACTGTTGTAATAGCTCTCCATTTACCTTAAGTCCATCTCTTGTCTGAGCTATTCTTGCTTCACATGGCTGTCAAAATTTTCTTTCTCTTGCTCAGATATGATGTTCTTGTTCTTCCCAAAAACTTCCAATGGCTCCCCATCACTTGTAGGATAAAATAGACATTCCAATCCATGCATTGAAGGCCTTCTTTCATCTGACTCCAAGCCATCTTTCCAGCCTTATTTCACATTACTCTCATTCATGTCTTGTACAATCCAGCAAATTGGTTTGAGAGCTGTTGTCTGATTTTGTGCTGTACTCACTTATCTCCATGCCTTCAAGGCCTAACTCAACTGCCCTCCCCCCTCACCTCCCTGCAATGATGAAAGTAATCTTATTCCTCTTCCATTTCCTCAAAGCAGTTTTTCTCAACCACCTTTTCATCCCATTATATTCTATCTTGTATCATAGTTATTTAAGTCTATATTATAAAATTATGTTTAATTATAAGTGAAAAATTAGACTTCTCATCTTTTTTCTAGTAAAATTAGATTTTAGTTATTATGACATTAACAGAATTTTGTTTCCTGAAATATCCTAACTTGGTTTCCTTTTCTAAATCTAGTATAACTGCTTTGTTTTTTTTAGAGCATGGGTAATTTGAAATTTGTATTTGCATTTAAATATGAGTAGAAAAATTAAAAGGATTAGGAGGTAAAACATCAAAAGAAGACGAAATTTTTCTTTAGTTAATATGATCAAAAGCATTTGAAAGAAGGCAGAAATAGCCATCACAGATAATTGGAAAAGAAGTACAGTTCCTCATTACTGCTTTGGACAATGAGGACAAATATTACTTTTTAAACATTGCTTCCTATGTGGAAGCATGCACAAAATCTTAGTAATGAGAAGCGATGTGGAAAGGTGAAATTCAGTTCAAAGGACCAAAGTTCAAATTCTAGCTTTGCTCTTAAGAGCTGTATGACTTTGGGCAAGTAACTTCACCTCTTTGTAAAATGAGAGCATTGGATTAAATTACCACTAAATCCCCTCTAATACTATACTTAGTTAAAAGAAGAATTTTTAAAAATACAATATATATTTCCTAAATCTAAATGGAAACTCTAAATCTAAACTGAATGTATTTGGTAGTCCATTTCTATATATGTCCAGATATAAAAGCTGAACTGACTTGGAAAGAAACCTTTTTTGATTGGAATGTTTCCAATATAGTATGTATTTCAGACCAAGAGAACATTCCTAATAGAAGAGATATCAATTAAGAAACAGTGCTATTAAGTTTATTGTGGCTCTGCTCAGTCCAAAAAGCAGCATTGGCAATCTTGAACTCATAAAAGAAAGAAAGAGTTAATAATCATTTATTACATACTTCCTTTGTGTCAGACTATGTTAAGCACTGATAATAAAAAGAAAAACTAAAAATAGTTTCTTCTCAAGAAACTTATATGAAAATGGAAAAGACACTATGGATATGTATGTGTATATATATATGATACAGGAAATGACGCCAGAAAAAGTGTCCTGAAGAAATTGATGTTTGAGCTAAATATTAAAAGAAGCAAGCAATATTAAGAGGCATAAATGAGGTAAGAGAGCATCCTAAGCATGGGAAAAAAAAACAATGGAAAAACACTGTTAAAAAGATAAAGCAAGTATGAGGGAAGAGGAAGACAGCTGATTTGGCTAAGGATATATGAGGAAGAGTAATATGTCAGAAGATTTAAAAAGATAGTATAGGCCAGATTGTGAAGAGCTTTAAATGCCTAACAGAGGATTTTCTATTTGCTCCTAGAAGAACAAAGGTAATAGTGAAAGGGATAGGGGCTATTTTTGTGTTTTATTGGCATAGGCATAAATTTGAAGTTTAGATTTAGACTTTACAAGAGACATGGTAAAGAAAGATTATGATTAAATGTACTACAGTATGAATACTAAATATATGCAACTGATGAAATATTGTCTTAATATAGGAAAAGCTAATTGAATTTGAAGAGGTAGATTGTAGGACTCTAAATGTGGGTGACTTAAATATTCTTTTCTCAGATATTTACACATCTAAAGGAAAGATAAGAAATAAAGATGTTAAAGTAAATATAACGAAGCTTTGATGATTATTGAATTGAACTCTTAGATAAACATTTTTCAGCATTGTGCAACTATTTTAAACCAAACATTGATCGTTGTTATATATGCGACTTATCAGTAATGTAGAAAGGCAGAAATATTAAGTGTAATGTTTATAAATTGGTAAACAAAAAGGGAAATATAAACAAAATATGATTTAAATAATGTTATTCTACATAAAGAGTCAAGAACAAGGGGCAGCTAGGTGGTGTAGTGGATAGAGCACCAGCCCTGAAATCAGGAGGACCTGAGTTCAAATCTGATCTCAGTGTCTTAGATCAGACACTTCCTGGCTGTGTGACCCTGGGCAAGTCATTTAACCCAATTGTCTCCAGGAAAAAAAAAGAAAGAGTTAAGAACAACTTATAGAAAAAATATATTATTTTATTAAATAAAATGACAACAATGACATCATTACATCATTTGTGGCATGCAGCAATAGTAACATTCAAGTAATTTAAATCTCTGAACATACATATTAAAGAAAGAGGGGGAAAAGGGTATTGAACATAAAGGTAAAAAAAATGTTATAATGAAATGAAAAACTCTAAAAGAAAAACAATAGAAATTTTGAAAATCAACATATTTAGAAAATTGAAAACCAAGACCATTGAGCTAATAAAGCTGTACAGTTGTTTTTGAAAGAAAAGTAGAATGAACAAACAATTAATTAATATGCTGTTTTAAGAGATATTTTAACCAAGTGGTTAAAATAAAAATATGAAGTAATTCTTCATAATGAACTTATAGTAAATAGAAATAGTAGTAAGGAACTCAATATATTCAATAATATGCTGACAAAATTGGTGTAGAAATAAATATTTATAAAAATATCAACTACAAAAATTAACAACAAAAGAATTGATAAGGGAACTCATTATCTCAGAGATCAAAGAACTTCATGTCTAAAAAAGATGAGATCACATGGAAAAGATTAAACAATGAATACCTTGCATAGATCATTGGTATCTTTGAGATACCAAGAGAAAGTGAGAAAGACCCCTGGTGGTGAATTTAAGAGAACTTGACAAAAGTCACATAGGCCATGTTGGCATGTTGATTGTGATCAGTATTATACTAGGAAATGTTTTAATAAGCTGAGAAAATATGTATATACAACTCACTTTTAGCTTTCTTTTGCATTATTTACATTGTTTCCATCATTTTCTTAAGTCTAACCAATTATCAAAATCCTAATTTGTGACATTTGTCCATTTATGAGTTAAGAATGCTCACACTAAAAATTTAGCCATCAGCTCTCACCAGACACTTTCAGTGGCTTCCTTGGCTTTAACAGTCTCGGGGGTGTAATCTGTATCAGTTAAGGGAATGTCTAATATTGTAAGCTGTTTGATGTGAGTACTTGAGTTGAATGTTACTAATTTGGAAAGCATGTAGGCTATGCTTGATTTCTCTCAAATCATAATATTCTTCAAAAACAATAAACTCTGTCAGATCCTATTTTCTTTATACTATCCAGCCACTTATATCTATACACATCTTTAAAAAATACCTTTAAAGAGCACATCTTTTCCTCCAAATCACTATTGATCAGAGAAATGCAAATTAAGACAACTCTGAGGTAACACTACACACCTGTCAGATTGGCTAAAATGACAGGAAAAGATAACGATGAATGTTGGAGGGGATGTGGGAAGACTGGGACACTGATGCATTGTTGGTGGAGCTGTGAACGGATCAAACCATTCTGGAGAGCAATTTGGAGCTATGCTCAAAAAGTTATCAAACTATGCATACCCTTTGACCCAGCAGTGTTTTTATTGGGCTTATATCCCAAAGAAATCATAAAAGAAGGAAAGGGCCCCACATGTGCAAGAATGTTTGTGGCAGCCCTTTTTGTAGTGGCTAGAAACTGGAAACTGAATGAATGCCCATCAAATGGAGAGTGGCTGAATAAATTATGGTATATGAATGTTATGGAATATTATTGCTCTGTGAGAAACGACCAGTAGGACGATTTCAGAGAGGCCTGGAGAGACTTGTATGAACTGATGCTGAGTGAAATGAGCAGAACCAGGAGATCATTATACACGGCAACAACAATACTATATGAGGATCAGTTCTAAGGGGCATGACTCTCTTCAACAATGAAATTCAAACCAATTCCAATTGTTCAGTGAAGAAAGTCATATACACCCAGAGAGAGGGATGTGAAATGTGGACCATAACATAACATTTTCATGTTCTCTATTGAGGTTTGCTTGCATTGTATTTCCTTTATCGGATTATTATTTCTTGTAGATATGATTTCTCCTGCACAAAAAATGATGTGTGGCAATAACTATACATATATTTGATTTCTTAAGTATTCTAACTTAATTATCATGTAGTGAATATCCTGCTATCTAGGGGAGGGGTGGGGAGTAGGGGGGAAAAATTTGTAACAGAAAGCTTTGTAAGGGTTAATGTTTAGGAATTACCCATACATATGATTTGCAAATTAAAAGTATTAATAAATTTTAAAAAGAGCACATCTTTATAGATGTGTTCTATAGTAGAAAACTGCCTGCCCAACTATTCCTTATTTTTCCACATTTTCATCATAGATGACCTTTGAAATGTGTATGTAGAAACACACTTGCAAATGCCTCATCAAATGAAAGAAAGATTTAGACTAATATTATTACATTCTGGACTTTTGACCTGAGAAGCTTATTTTAAAACTTTTCAAACTATGATGCAATTTTTATGCAAGTGCATAAAAATTATTACTCCTATCATATTTCATTATTGTACTGAAACAAATATTATTGCCAAAGTTTGGCATTCTGTATTTAGGTAGGAAGATTATACAATCCTCAACATACCCATACCTAGTGATCTAAAGAAACTTATTTACTATAAAGAGAATTGTATACCAGGGATGCAGGGCTGGTTCAATATTAGGAAAACTATCAGCATAATTAATTATATTAATAACCAAATTAACAAAAACCATATGATTATCTCAATAGATGCAGAAAAAGCCTTTGACAAAATCCAACACCCTTTCCTATTAAAAACACTAGAGAGTACAGGAATAAATGGGCTTTTCCTTAAAATGATCAGTAGCATCTATTTAAAACCATCAGCAAGCATCATATGTAATGGAGACAAACTAAAACCATTCCCAATAAGATCAGGAGTGAAACAAGGCTGCCCACTGTCACCATTACTATTTAATATTGTATTAGAAATGTTAGCTTT
>JAJPUD010015053.1:0-27338 GCA_023553655.1 Myrmecobius fasciatus
GGCTTAGTGGCTCTCGGTTTAGGAAGCAAGAGGAGTGAGCTGGACCTCCCAGTAGCCCCAGGGATGGCACAGCATTCTAGGGACTCCGTGGGAGGGGATAAGGACTTGGGATGTTCTCGGACACTAGTGTATGGAACTTATTTCCTACTTCCTAGACTTTATCTTGTAAGAAGAGGGGTGATCTGGGCACTGGTTCTCCAAAGCCTTCTTCCATAATCTTGCTGGCCACATCACACCTAGCTTCCTGTCCCGGGTAGAGGGCCAGGCAGTTACGTGGCCCAGCGGATAGAGCTCTGGGCCTTGAGTTGGGAAGAACTGAGGTCAAATCCTCAGATACTCGCTAGTTATAAAACTCTGGACAAGTCATTTAACCTTCATGTCAATTTCCTCCTTTGTAAAAAGAGGGGGTTGGACTCAATGGCCTTTTTGAGGTCTACTGGAGTAGCCATTGTGAAGTTACAGTAGCTTTCAATTATATGTTTATGAATTGTGTTGTGGATTATTGGTGGATACCTGTGTGTGTGTGTATGTGTGTGTGTGTGTGTGTGTGTGTGTAAGCCCCAAAGAGAGAGGGGGCAAGGGTGGGGAACACCTGGATTGGCCCAATCTGATTGTGCTTGCTAGCCTGAGTGTGTGTTCAGCTGTGTCTGACTGTTTTGAGTCTGGCTGGGAGCCCAACAGATGTGTTTTGGGGTGTTGGCCTTGTGGGCCAGGTTACGGAGCATTATTTGTGTCCCAGTCATCGGCCATTGGTCATCAGTCATCACATTGATGACTGACTGACTATTCACTCACCAATCAAGTCTGAGAGAGAAATGCTATTATCACTGTGATGTGGCCTTGTGAGTCTGGTGCTGTGTCAGACTGTATGTGTCCGGGTGTATGGATGTGATTGTGTCATCTCCCCACATCGGTCCGATGAGATTTGGATGGCACTTTGGACTGCGTTCACCTGGATATGGTCCTCCATCTGGGAGTCCGATTCATTTCTTCAGATTGTGGGTTTGACTGTGTTTGTCTGACTGTCCAAACTGGCTGGCTGGGACTACGGAAGCTTCATTTGGTTGTCAGATATTATTTCCTGACCACAATCGTCTTACTACGTGGACCTGATTCTATTTATTCCCCTGCATGCTATACTGATGACAATCCACGTCTGACTATTCATGACGATGTGTTTGCATGTGTCTCTGGGAGTCTGTTTGGCGGCATTCCAAAGCCAGCAGTAATATTAAGATTATGTAGTCATCCTGGTTTCATATTATCCAAACATTCTCCCCTTTACTTATTGCAAGAAATTCAGCACCTGGCACACAGTAGGAGCTTAATATTTGCTTGTTTAGCAGCATTAAATTGAATTTGAGAATTGGCGGAATCCCCAAATCTCAGCATAGGTAACCTCATGGCCAAATGACCCACCTCATGACTGATGGGCAATGTTCTTCATAATATCCCTGATGAATGGGAAGAAGGAGGCCTCTTCTTGTTGACTTCCTGGGGCAGGGGCCATGCTCCAAGGAGGCAACCCTTCCATTTGTGGTCCATTCTGGTGGGCCTTCCATCAAGCTTCTCCATAATCTCTCTTCATTGTATCTAGCTCCCTG
The DNA here is from genome assembly GCA_023553655.1 of Myrmecobius fasciatus. Classification (NCBI taxonomy): domain Eukaryota; kingdom Metazoa; phylum Chordata; class Mammalia; order Dasyuromorphia; family Myrmecobiidae; genus Myrmecobius; species Myrmecobius fasciatus. The sequence continues at coordinate 1,605 of JAJPUD010015053.1, forward strand.
TTGTCTAGAACTGGAATAAAGAATAAATGATTTTATGATGTGCCTACAGTGTGTCTGGTACTGTGCTAAGCACTTTCCCAAATATGACCTCATTTGATCCTCACAACAGTCCTGGGAGGGAGGTGCTACTATTATTTCCATCTTTCAGATGAGAAAATGGAGGCAGAGGTTAAATGACTTGGCCAGGATTACACAGGTGTCTGAGACTGGATTTGAATTTAGGACTTCCCGACTTCAGGGCTGGCATTTTATCTCAGAAAACATCTGATTTCTTTAGTTTAGTTTTTCCTTTCCTATTTAATAGACAGACAGTTGGTTTCTCCAACCTAGTCATTAAAAAGTTTATGTCATTTATTTAGGGTCTGGAATAATAACATCGTGAAGTTACCGTAAACTTTCAATTCTGTGTTTATCTACTTTGTGGATCATCAGCAGGCTCCTCCTTCAGCTTTCTAGCCTGTGACAGGAGGGGCTGGGCACCAGACAGAGAGGGGGCAGGGATGGGCATCACCTGGGTGCTGTATTGGTCCAGTCTGCTTGGGCTTGTGGGACTGAGTGTGTATTCAGCTGTGTTTGAGTGTCTCGTTTGAACTGTGTTTGTCTGACTCTGGGTCTGGCGGGTGTGTCTTAGTGCATTGTCTTATGGGAACCAGGTTCTGGAAGACTCAGTTTGTTTGTAAGAGTATGGCATGTTGCCCTTTCCCTCTGCCTGGTACTCCATTTTCTGGTCTCCCTCCTCCCTTTCTCTGCTCTCCATTTCCAACTCTACAACTTCTCTTAAGAGTTAGAACCTTCCTTTTTCCCCTCTCTGACATCAGGGGGGTTAGAAACCAATCAGACCCATCCCTTTTGTAGAAAACATCCAGAGGAGCTTTGATTCAGGAAGGGCCATTGTCCCCAAGGGCCAGCTCCTAGGAGCATCTTCTCTGAATATCACTGTGAACTCTTTTCTCCTGTTACTGCCTAAGTGTCTCTGACAGCTTGTACTGTATCACCCTTCCATCTTCACTAGAAGCAGCTAGGTGTGCATTGGATGGAGCATTAAATCTGGGATCACAAAGACCTGAGTTCAAACCCAGCCTTACTAGCTTTATGATCTTAGGCTAATACTTTATCTCTCTGCCTCAGTTTTGTCAACTGTAAAATGGAGATAAAAGCACCTACATCCCAGAGTTGTTGTATGGATCAAATGAGATGGTATTTGTAAAGTGCACATATTTGTGCAGCATATAGTAGGTGCTTAATAAATGCTTGTTTCCTTCTTTCCATACTATTTTGGAGGTGCCAGTCCTAATCCCAGGTGAAGCAGTGATGGGTTACTCTCTGTTTCTATTGTTCCTGGATGCTTTTTTTGTGGTGGGGATTCAAACTGGGGTCCTATACTATGTTTCTAGAAGACTGAAGAGGTTCTAGGGAGATAGCATTTACCACATGGGTAGGTCTCATGACTCTATAGACAAACCCTGGAGATTTTTTCTCAGGGGGTCATCCCCTTCCCTTCCTCTTCCAAAGCTCTATATAGGTCAAGAAGATTGAAGAGGTCCCTTGGACAGGTGGAGTTCACTGGGGGAGAAAAGTTGTTTTCACTATTCATGGATTCAGATGTGAGCTTGCATTGTTTTTGATTAAGTTAAATAAAATCTATCCCACATTCAATATCCTTTTAGACACAATGCTCACATAGGAACTGATGGCCCTTTTCCCATTTTTGTGGTAATAATGAACCAAATTCTAATGTTCCTAGCTGAAATCTTGGGTGGAGTCATTAGCCTTATTTATTTAGGGGGAAGCCTTTAAGATTAAACTATGACCTCAAAGCTATGATACTCAGCCTACTCTTTGACCCAGTGATAACCCTATTAGCATTAGGATATGTTAATGTTTAACAACCAGCTTGGGGTGGTGATGGAATGTACACAGGATAATTTTTAAAATTTAATCTCCATTATTGTTTTCTCAATCACTTTCATAAATCTAGACAATCAACAAAACAAATCAAATCTTGATTTGTAACATTTGCCAATTTTCTAGGTGCAAATACTCACGCTGAAGATTTAACAACCAGCTCCTTGCCAGTTAAAGCTGGCTCCAGAACACTGCTGCCTAAACCGCCAAAGAAATCAAAGGAAAGAAACAAAAGATTCATATGTACAAAGGTATTCCCAGCAGCTCTTCCCATGGTGGCAAAGAACTGGAAGAGACGGGGGCACTCATCAATTGGGGAATGGCTGAGCAAGTTATGAATGTAATGGTATACTATTTCACTGTTGGAAATGATGGGGAAAAAAGGGAAAAAAAGAAATGATGAAGAAGATAGTTTTAAAGAAACTTGGAAAGATTCATACAAACTGATACAGAGTGAAGGGAGCAGAATCGAAACGATTTATAACAGCAATAGTGTTGCAAAACTGAACATACTTGAAAGACTTAATATAATGACCAGGAGTCCAGAGGACTGATGACAAATTTTTCTACTTATGTTCCAATGGAAAAATGATAGATCCCAAAGACAGGATAAGACAAAGCATTTTTTTATGTCTGCAATGTGGGAATTTGTTTCAACTATGAACATTACAAAGGTTTCTTTTTCCTTTTTTAGTAGCAGGAAAAGCAAATGCTTGGTTTTTGAAAAAAAATTAATAAAATAATACCTACATAAAATAAAATAAATAAAAAAATACCCAGTCTATGTAAAAACAGAACTTTGATTCTGGGCCATGGGTTATACATACCCATTTAACACATGAAGAAGCTGAAGATCAGAACAATTATATGATTTGCACATAACCCCACAGTAACGGCAGAGACAATATTTAATATATTTAATAGGTCTTTCCTAATTCTAAAACCCACCATTCTTTTTTTAATGTTTTATTGGTACTTTAAAAATGACTATAAATTCCCAAAGATTTCTCCTGCTTTCCAATTGAACTTTCTCTTATAAAAAATACAGTAAGCAAAAGAGACAAACGACTGGCTGGGTTTCACAATGTAGGCCTTATTTTGCATCCTAGTCCCCCATCCTTCTGTCCAGAGGGGATGGATGCATTTCACCTCTAGTCTTTGGAAGTCAAGAGATTGGTCTTCATACTAATCAATGTTCTAGTATTTTTCAATGTGTTTTTTTCCCTTTATATCATTATGGTCATTGTATAAATTGTTCTTGTTTTGCCACTAATACTACAGTGTACTTGCCCTAATTACTCTTCACCACTAGGCTCCTGCAGTGACCAAGCCTTTCCCCAGTATCCAGGCCCTTCCAGTATCCATGCTTCCCCAGCAGTCCCGAGTCTTATTCAGTCACCAGACCTAACGTCCAGATCTTCCCCAGGGACAAGGCTCCCTTAGTGGCCAGCTTCTCCCCTAGAGTCCCAGCCTCTCTTAGTAGCCGGAATTACCCTTGTGTCCAGATCTTCCCTAGTGTTCAGCCTTTTCTCAGTGAGCAGACCTTGCTCAGTGTGTGAGCTTCCCCCAGAGTTCAGTCCTAGTGCCCAGTGACAAGGCCCTTCTCTGTGTCCAGGTCAGACTCTTAGAAGAGGAATAGCCACAGTTGTAGCCAATCCTTTTTGAGCATGAGGTCCTTGCAGAGGCTCCTGCTCTCCCTGACTACAGGGCAGGACTGTGAGAACTGAAAACAATTCTGAATGCCAGCTCTGCAGAATAATTTAGAATTGATAATGGTGCTATTCATTGACTCAGGAAAGAGCCCATCCAGGGGAAACATGGGCTGGTTTTACGAGGACGGCTTTCGTAATGGGCTGTCATTAGAGCTATACGAACATACCAGCTGCATGACCTGGCACTCACAGGCTTGTTTTCCTCCTGGAGGAACAAGGGAAAGGACTGACTATTGGGTGTCTCTAATCCTGGACGCCTGTCCTGCCTGGGATCTGCTATGGGACATGGTGAGACATTTCACAGCTCTCTGGTCAGTGGCCAAATAAATGGACTTTGGGGATTCTTCTCCCAAATGAGCTGTAAGGATCAGACACTAGAAGCAAGAAGAGCTCTCAGAGGTCATCAGAGTCGTGCCAAGGTCACACAGAGAGGGAATGACCAAGTTGGCATTTGACCCAAGGCTCTTTTGAGTTGAAATCTAGCACAGTACAAAGTGACCTCCCCAGACCTTTGCTCACACAAGCCCATGGGAATACCCTCTCCCCATCCATATCCACCTTTCAGAATCTAGAGGTCCCCTCGTTATCTCTTTTTTTACTTTGTTTTGATTTTTTCTCTTTTTTTTCCTTTCTTTTTTATTTTATTAAAGCTTTTTATTTGCAAAACATATGCATGGGTAATTTTTTGACTTTGACCCTTGCAAAGCTTTCTGTTACAAATTTTTCCTCCCAGTCCCCTCCCCTCCCCTAGATGGCAGGTAGTCCAATACATGTTAAATATGTTAAAATATATATTAAATCCAATATACATATATATGAATATTTATAGTTATCTTGCTGTACAAGAAAAATCGGATCAAGAAGGGAAAAAAACTGAGAAAGAAAACAAAATGCAAGCAAACATCAACAGAAAGAGTGAAAATGCTACATTATGGTCCACACTTAGTTCACAACTTCTTTTACTTTGAAAGAAATCCTGCTAGAGTGGGTGGATCACTGAATGCCTGGGAAAAGCTGGGTTCAATGGCTGTATACAAGGGATCCCCAGAGTCATAATGTAATCAGTTAATATTTTCCCCATCACTTCCTTAAAAGTAGACCATTGACCAAACAAACAAATCAAGCCTTGCTTTGTAGCATTTGGCAATTTCTGAGCCATAAATGCTCACCTTGACAACAATTGGCTCTGGTGACCAATTAGGGGCTGGGCACTCCTCTAATATTAACTAGCATTTTTATAACGTCTCCTACATGCCAGGCACTATGCTAAGTGCCTAGTGCTTAAATATTATCTCATTTGGTCCTCATAACAACTCTGGGTGGTTAGGTGCTAATAATATCGGAAACTGAGACACACAGAGCTTAAGTGATTTACCTGAGAGGTCACATAACCAGCAAGCATCTGAAGCTGGATTTGAACTCAGGTATCACCTAGCTCTCCTTCTTGTTTGTCCTTTGTTTTCCAAGAGGGCCAATGGTATAGCAAGTGATATCTTGTTTTGTGCATGAATTGGATTTAAGTGGAGTTGCACAAAGTCATCAGCTTCACTCTCTTTTGTAGGGTCATTGAAGTCCAGGGATAAGACAAAAGCTAACTTCCTCTCCCCTTTTATCCCTCCTCTCCCCTCCACCCCCCCTTACAATGACTCTTACAGTGTCATTGAAGTCCAGGGGCAAGACAAAAGTCAAGATGACTGGTGATGATTTAGGATACAGTGAATAACATTGGAGTCTTTGATGTGCTTCGGAGTGCCTACTTCAGCTGTTGGAATAAATTGTTCTTATCTGCCTATTCTGCCAGGAGAAATCTTCATACACTTGGTGTAGACACTCCCCGTAACCCCCAACTTAGCAATAGTAACTCACCTCCCCCTAGGTCTTTCTTGATTTCAGGAGAAGAACTCATGGGAGAGGGAGGTCAGTGATGGCTCTTTGGGCAAGAAGAATAATGCATATCATTAATGAGGGCAGTAGCCAGAGGAAATGTCACTCCATTGTCACTCTATTGTCACCCTGTCACACCATTGTCACACCAGAGGAAATTTCACCCTGTCACTCCATTGGCAAGTAGCCATTTGCGAAATCTTAATACCGTGTTCTATTATCTTTCTATTCCTTTGTAGAAAATATCCCTAAACTACAACGTGGATATGTTTTCCTTTTGGATCTTTGAGAGAGAAGAACCTTAATGTAGATATGACAAAAATGATATTTGAAGAGTTTTCTATAGCACGTTTCATGGTTGGGAAGGGATAAGACCCCAAATTAAGACAGATTGATGGGATATATGAGGAAGATCCTTTTACATTTTACAAAACCTAGACCTGGTTCCATGTCCAAGAGAATCTGGGCCAAAGCAAGGAGAAAGGGAATCTTGGTATTTGGTGAAACAACTTCCTAGTTATACAGCTGGGCCAAATTCTCTACTTATCTTCAGAAATGGGGGTGAACTCCACAGTGTCCTGAAGGATCTTACTTTCTCATTCATATGTGTGACCTAACACCACCATTTTTATAACAGGAAGGGATGAGAAGGAACCTAGAATGATAAAAAGATGACTGGATCCATAGGGTCAGGAGAAACTTAAATTCAGATCTGGCCCTAGATGCTAACTGGCTATGTGAGTGTAGATGAGAGAACATTTATTAAGTGCCTACTATATGCTTGCAGAGACTATGTTTTAAATGCTGGGAATATAAATACAAGCAAAACAGTTTCTACCCTCACTGCGCTTGCCAATCTTAATTATGTTCTCTCATTTTTTTTTGCTTTTTTTCCTCTCATTTTTTAAACACTTTAAATTTATTTTTAGATTTATAGTTTTAATTTTTATAAGATTTTGATTTCCATTTTTCTCTCTCCCACCATTCCCTCCCCCTTCCTAAGATAGCAAGTAATCTGATATCATTACATAGTAAACCTATTTCCACATTAGTTATGCAAAAGAAGAATTAAAACAAAAAAGGAAAATCATGAGAAAGAAAAAAAGTGCTTCAATCTACATTGAGACTCCATAGTTCTTTCTCTGGATGTAGATAGAATTTTCCATCATGAGTCTTTTGAAATTGTCTTAGATCATTGCATTGCTGAGAAGAGCTAAGTCTATCAAAGTTGATCATTGCACAATGTTGCTGTTACTATATACAATGTTCCCCTGGTTCTGCTCACTTCACTCAGCATCATTTCATGAAAGTCTTTCTAGGTTTTTCTAAGATATACCTGCTATTGATTTCTTATAGAACAGTAGTATTCCATTATATTCACAATTTTTTTTCAAATATTCCCCAACTGATGGGGCATCCCCTCAATTTTCAATTCTTTGTCTCTACATATACATATTCTTATGTATATGGCGCCTTTTTCCTTTTTTATAATTATGATCTCTTAATTGCCTAATCCAATTACCTTTTCTCCATCCTTCTCTGCAGCCTTTGCGCTGATCCCCTCTTCTCCTTTCTAGGTTTTTGCGACACAGCTTGCTCCTGATTTCCCGACAGCTCATCTGCTGTCTCCTTTGCTGAATCCTCCAGATCATTACCCTCTAACCATAGGAGTCCCTCAGGGTTTTGTCCTGGGCCCTCTTCTTTTCTCACCTTATACTACTTCAATTGGGAATCTCAGCTCCCATGGATTTAATGACCAGCTCTTTGCGGAAGATTGTCAAGCCTGCCTGTCCCCATCTCTCTGCTGACGTCCAGTCTCCTATCCCCACCTGCCTATTAGGCATCACGAATTGGGTTTCCAGTTGACATCTTAAACTCGACGTGCCCCAAATGGAACTCATTCTTTTTCTCCCCAAGCCCTTTCCACTTCTAAACATCCTCATTTCCATTGAGGGCACCATTGTCCTTCCAGTCAATCAGACTCCCAGTCTCAGATCCTCACCCTCCAGATCCAAGCTGTGATCAGGCCTGTAGATTTTACTTTTGTAGTGTCTCTCATCCACACAGCCCTTCTCTTCTCTGTCTTCTCTGATGCAGACCCTCAGCACCTCATGACTGGCTTAATGCAATAGCTGCTGGGGGGTCAGTCTGCTTCAGGTCCATTCTCCAAGGCCATCCTTCACTCAGCTGTCAAAGTGATCTTCCTAAAGTGAAGGTCTGCCCATGTCACCCCCTATTTGGTAAACTCCAGTGGCTCTCTTTCACTTCCAGAATCAAATGCAATATCTTTTCTTTTTTGCATTCAAAGCCTTTTATAACCTGTATCTTTAGTATCCTTTCAGTATTATTATTATTATTATTATTTTTTTGCTGAGGCAATTGGGGTTAAGTGACTTGTCCAGGGTCACACAGCTAGGAAGGGTTAAGTGTCCTCCTGTCAGGTCCTCCTGACTTCAGGGCTGGTGCTCTATTCACTGCTACACCTAGCTGCTCCTCAGTATTCTTATCTTACACCCCGCCACAAACTCTTTTTCCCCTTCTTTTGGACAAGGCAATCTGGGTTAAGTGGCTTGCAGAGGATCACACAGCTAATAAGTGTCAAGTGTCTGAAGTCAGCCTCCTCAGTAACCATCCAGCACAATGCCCAGAACTGCAGGGCTCAAGAAGTCTCTGTGGACTGACTTAGTGAAATCATTTGTCCTCACTGTACAATTGAGTCTCGGAAACAAGAAACAAAGGAAGAAAAAAAAAAGGAAGAAGGGGAGGAAAGGAGCAAGAAAAGAAGGAAGGAAGAAATGAAAGAAGGGGAAGGAAGGAAGAAAGGAAGGAAGTAAGGGAGAGAGGAAGAGAAAAATGAGAGGGAGGGAGAGAGGAAGGGGAGGGAGGGAGAAAGGAAGGAAGGAAGGAAAGGAGGGAGGAAGAGAGGAAGATAATTGTGACATTAAAAAAAAAGGCCAGGAAGAAATCTAGACAAACAGGATATCTTTGAAAACTAGTATTAAAATTTAATTTTAATTAATTAACTTAATTGATTAAACTTTAAAAGAAAAGTCAGCTGTCATAATGAAGAACTGCCATTTCATGTGCAATCCTCTTTCTGTTCCAGTGCATCTGGAAATCTCAAGTTTAGTTGGTGTTTGTTAGGTCTGAAACAAAAGTAAATTATTTTTAAAATGAGAGATAGAAAGAATAAAGTAAAAGAGAGAAGGAAGAAAAGAAAAGGAGAGGAAAGGGAGGGAAGGAAGAAGGAAAATGAGAGAGATGGAGGGAAAATGAGCAGAAAGGAAGGGATTTGGAAAGAGTGATGGCTTGGGAGCTATGGATCCAAGAAGATGGAGAAATCAATCAAAGAGTGATGGGTGGGTGAAATTGCACACAGAACACAGATGTTAGATAAAATTCCATAAGGAGGATGTCCTTTCTCCTTTGATGGGTCCTTCATTTCCCAGTCCTCAGACAGAATTTGTGAGTCACATGGACAGAATCTAATCTTCACTGGTTATGGGGAGCTTGGGAAAGCAGGAAAGACATCTTTAGCTCCAAGGTAGAGAGAAAGAAACTGAGACCCAGAGAGATAGAATCCTTTTTTTAAAATTTTTATTAAAGCTTTTTTATTTACAAAACATATGCATGGGTAATTTTTCAACATTGACCCTTGCAAAACCTGAGAAGCAATCCTTTACCAAAGTCCCACATTCACTTAATGGAAAAGCTGTATCTGGAATCCTGATGTCCAGACTCCTAAACCCGACTTGTCTCCGTGAGACAAAACTACTCTTGGATGTAGCCCATCCTGAAATCTTCTAGGGGTGAGAGTAATGGCTGTTGAGCAAGGACAGTCTGGGTCCTTAAGGAAATGTGGAGACAAGAGGAAGGAGGAAGCAGTCATATAATGGACAAGGGAGTCAAATATAGAAATTGAAGAGATGAATGTCAGCTTGACCCTTTGGTGGCTCCACAGCACCCCCTGGTGTTTAATGTGGATATCAGATCCTTCCAGATTGATAGCAGAGTACACCAGGACCTCAGAACTCATGGGATCATTGATGATCTCATTATCTAATCAATCCTCCTTATTTCATAGAAAAGGAAGCTGCAGCACAGAGAGAAGAGACAGTTAGGTGACACTGTGGATAGAGCAGTGAGCCTGGAAGATGTGAGTTCAAATCCAAGTGTAGACATGCACATTATCCTATATGCAATTGAATCAAAGTAGGGAGGGACAGTTAACCTTCTGGAGAGCAGAAGGAGGGGCCAATAAGATCCCAACATATAGCTATGTGATCCTGGGCAAGGCACTTAACCTCTGTCTGCCTTTGTTTCCTTACCTGTAAAATGAACATAATAATACATTTACCTCCCAAGGGTTGTTCTGAGAATAAAATGAAATTACCCTTTGACCCAGCAATGTTTCTACTGGGCCTATATCCCAAAGATATCTTAAAGGAAGGAAAGGGCCCCACATGTGCAAGAATGTTTGTGGCAGCCCTTTTTGTAGTGGCTAGAAACTGGAAACTGAAGGGATGCCCATCAATTGGAGAGTGGATGAATAAATTATGGCATATGAATGTTATGTATTATTATTGTTCTATAAGAAATGACCAGCAGGATGATTTCAGAGAGGCCTGGAGAGACTTGCATGAACTGATGCTGAGGGGAATGAGCAGAATCAGGAGAATATTGTACACAGCAACAAGACTATACGATGATCAATTCTGATGGACATGGATCTCTTCAACAATGATGTGATTCAAACCAGTTCCTATTGTTCAGTGATGAAGATAGTCATATACATCCAGAGAGAGGCTGAGGGAACTGAGTGTGGACTACAACATAGCATTTTAACGCTTTCTGTGAATATTTCCATGCATTTTGTTTTCCTTCTTAGGTTGTTTTTTTTCTTCTCTCTTTCTAGATCTGATGTTTCTTGTGCAGTAAGATAACTGTATAGATATGTATACATATATTGGATTTGCCATATAATTTAACATATTTAGCATGTATTAGATTACCTGTCATCTGGGGGTAGGGGATGGAGGGAAGGAGAGGAAAAGCTTGGAATAAAAAAATAAGTTTTGCAAAGGTCAATGTAGAAAAATCACTCATGTTCTGTAAATAAAAAGCTTTTAATAAAAAATGTCATCTGTTTTTTAAAAAAAAGAGAATAAAATGAAATAATGTTTGTAATCCACTTTGGACCTTAAAAGTGCTATATGGGTGCTAGCGATTAGTTATTACTAAACATTAGCAGTCATTCAATCCCCTCTTTTGAAAAGAATCTGTCTCTTACATGCTCCACTCTTGTGGACAAGAGGGAGAACTGAATTCTGTCATACAATTGAATTATGGACTAACCCTGGAACCAATCTCTGTCAGTTTGGAGTAAAGTACAACAGGGAGCTGTCATTGGCCTTGTAGGGTTTAATATTTTGATCATTATTAAAACCTATATCAGATTCCTGTCTTGGGGAAGGAGGAGGTGAGGAAGGGAGAAAAAAATCTGGAACACAAAATCTTTTATATATATATGTGTGTATATATATATATATATATATATTTTGCTTAGGCAATTGGGGTTAAGTGACTTGCCCAGGGTCACACAGCTAGGGAATGTTAAGTGTCTGAGACCAGATCTGAACTCAGGTCCTCCTGACTTCAGGGCTGGTGCTCTATCCACTGCGCCACCTAGCTGCCCCTACAGTTTTATTTTTTTAAAGATGTCAAACTGCCTCATCAATTTTTTCTTATTTAATGTTTTCCCTCAGTTACATTCCTTTTTTAAATTAAAGCTTTTTATTTTTGAAACATATTCATGGATAATTTCAACATTCACTCTTGCAAAACCAAAATTTCTCCCTTCCTTTTTCCCCCTCCCTCCCCTAGATGGCAAGTAATCCAATATATGTTAAACATGTGCAGTTCTTCTGTACATATTTCCACAATTATCTTGCTGCACAAGAAAAATCAAAGAGGAAACAGAAATGAGAAAGAAAACAAAATGCAAACAAACAACAACAAAAGAGTGAAAATACTGTGTTGTGATCCATACTTAGTCCCCACAGTCCTTTGTCTGGGTACAGATGGCTCTCTTCATCACAAGATTTTTGGAACTGGCCCGAATCATCTCATTGTTGAAAAGAGCCACGTCCATCAGAATGGACCATCATATAATCTTATTGTTGCCGTGTGCCTGGTTCTGCTCATTTCAGTTAACATCAGTTCATCTAAGTCCCTCCAGGCCTCTCTGAAGTAATCCTGCTGATCATTTCTTATAGAACAATAATATTCCATCACATTCATAGACCATAACTTATTCAGCCATTCTCCCACTGATGGGCATCCACTCACTTTCCAGTTTCTTGTTACTACAAAAAGGGCTGCCACAAACATTTTTGTACATGTGTGTCCCTTTCCCTCCTTTATGATCTCTTTGGGATATAAGCCCAGTAAAGACACTGCTGGATCAAAGGGTATGCACAATTTGATAGCCCTTTGAGCATAGTTCCAATTGCTCTCCAGAATGGTTGAATCAATTCACAACTCCACCATCAATGTATTAGTGTCTCAGTTTTCCCGCATCTCCTCCAACATTCATTATCTTTTGTAAGGTTTAATATTTTTATCTTTTTTCTTACAGCACAATAATATTCCATAACATTCATATACCATAACTTATTCAGCCATTCCCCAACTGATGAGCATCCACTCAGTTTCTGGTTCCTTACCACTAAAAAAGGGCTGCCATAAACATTTTTGCACATGTGTCACCCCAGTATCTTTAAGAAAATCCCAAACAGCGTGATGAAGAGTTGAACATGACTGAAAAACTATCCAATGAAGAAATCTTGGCAAGAGAGGTGGTAGATTATGAACGTAAAATAAGGCATACATTTTCAGCTATTGTTAATGATTTGTTTTGCTTGCCTGTACTTTTTTTTTTAATAGAAGGGAAGGTTCTGAAAGGATCATTAGAAAGGGACAATGGTACAAAAGAGAAAAGAGCATCATTTGAAGAATTTTTAAATAAAAGAAAGGAAGACAAAGATCTAAGAGTCCTAAGGATCCATAAGAGCAATACAAAATTATGGAGTCCCTGATCAATGCTCATGCACGGTGTCATTCCCTCTAGAGGGATATACTTTGATATACTTTGGGAGGTATTTGTTTCAAAAAGGAAATGCCTGCTTCAACCATAAAATGTTTAATAGACTTGTGGGAAAAAAATTATTTACCCTGCCTCACCTACTTTTCCATTTAATTGTTTTATGTTCTTTCTAGATGCTGTCTATAGTGTAATTCAAAGTACAAATCTGTTTTTTTTTTTCTGTTAGGAATAAGAAAGGGCAGTTGGACCTCAGAACAAGGATCTATTGTTTTCTCAGATACCCAAAGTCACTGACTCACTCTTTCTTGGATCCCCCATAGATGTTGTTTTATGAGAGAAGGGACTTTTATTTCCTAGAAATGGATTTGTCTCTTCCATTTGCCCAGTATATAGCAGATGTTCTCATCTCTGTTAAGAAATTGTACTGTTAGATGATAGGATAAAATATTTGGGAATCTATCTGCCAAGGAAAAGTCAGGAACTATACGAACTAAACTACAAAATACTTTCCACACAAATAAAATCAGACCTAATCAATTGGAAAAACATTAAGTGCTCATGGGTAGGCAGAGCGAACATAATAAAAATGACAATACTACCCAAACTAATCTACTTATTTAGTGCCATACCAATCAAACTCCCAAGAAATTATTTTACAGATCTAGAAAAAATAGTAGCAAAGTTCATTTGGAGGAACAAAAGGTCAAGGATTTCAAGGGGATTAATGAAAAAAAAGGCAGATGAAGGTGGCCTTGCTATACCAGATCTAAAACTATATTATAAAGCAGCAGTCATCGAAACCATTTGGTACTGGCTAAGAAATAGAGCAGTCGATCAGTGGCACAGGATAGGTTATCAGGACAATCTAGGCAATAACCTTAACAATTTAGTGTTTGATAAACCCAAAGACCCCAGCTTTTGGGATAAGTACTCACTATTCAACAAAAACTGCTGGGAAAATTGGAAACTAGTGTGGAAGAAATTAGGGCTTGACCCATACCTACCACCACATACCAAGATAAGATCTAAATGGGTTCAAGATCTAGATATAAAGAGTGATTTTGTAAGCAAGTTAGAGGAACGTAATATAGTTTACCTCTCAGACCTGTGGAGATGGAATAAATTTATGTCCAAAGAAGATCTGGAACTCCTAATTGAACACCAGATGGATAATTTTGATTATATTAAGTTAAAAAGTTTCTGTACAAATAAAACTAATGCAGACAAGATTAGGAGGGAAGCATCAAACTGGGAAATCATCTTTACATTTAATGCTTCGGATAAAGGCCTCATTTCTAAAATATATAGAGAATTGTCTCATATATATAAGAATTCAAGCCACTTTTCAATAGATAAGTGGTCAAGGGATATGAACAGACAATTTTCAGATGATGAAATTAAAACCATCTCTAGTCATATGAAAAGTTGCTCCAAATCACTATTGATCAGAGAAATGCAAATTAAGACAACTCTGAGGTACCACCACACACCTGTCAGATTGGCTAAAATGACAGGAAAAGATAATGATGAATGTTGGAGGGGATGTGGGAAAACTGGGACACTAATACATTGTTTGTGGAACTGTGAACAGATCCAACCATCCTGGAGAGCAATTTGGAGCTATGCTCAAAAAGTTATCAAATTGTGCATACCCTTTGACCCAGCAGTGTTTCTATTGGGCTTATATCCCAAAGAAATCATAAAAGAAGGAAAGGGCCCCACATGTGCAAGAATGTTTGTGGCAGCCCTTTTTGTAGTGGCTAGAAACTTGAAACTGAAGGGATGCCCATCAATTGGAGAGTGGCTGAATAAATTATGGTATATGAATGTTATGGAATATTATTGTTCTGTAAGAAACGACCAGCAGGACGATTTCAGAGAGGCCTGGAGAGACTTGCATGAACTGATGCTGAGTGAAACGAGCAGAACCAGGAGATCATTATACACGGCAACAACAATACTATATGACGATCAATTGTGAGGTCCATGGCTCTCTGCAACAAAGAAATGTCTCAAACCAGTTCCAATTGTTCACTGAAGAAAACCATATACACCCAGAGAGAGGGATATGAAATATGGACCACAACGTAACATTTTCATGATCTCTATTGATGTTTGCTTGCATTGTGTTGCCTTTCTCTGGTTTTCTTTTTTTTCTTGTAGATCAGATTTTTCTTACACAACTTGTCAACTATTATTATATTATTAACATGTAGTGGACTTCCTGCCATCTAGGGGAGGGGAGGGGACTGGGGGTAAAAGTTGTAATGGAGAGCTTTGTAAAGATCAATGCTGGGGAACTACCCATACATATGTTATACAAATAAAAAGCTTTAATAAAAAAAAAGAAATTGTACTGTTTAATGTCCCAAATCCTCTCCTCAGTTTCCCGGGTCACCCGATAAGAATATTGTACAATATATCTTTGAGCTCCTTGCCCTCACTCCAACTCCTTAAAGCTATGAGGTGGATTGTAGGATTTATCAATTGTATATTTATACAATATACTATATGTATAGTACATATGTATACACCACAGATACGATAATTAAATTTATCACTATATCCATGACTGCTTTGGGATTCTGCCTAAAATTCCCATGTTGCACAGCTGAGAGAAATAAACTTTTGAACAACCCACCTGCTAATCAGCGTGTGTTTTGTGCCATCACAATCCAAAAGATTAATCAAGGTGCACTCAGATTTACACTTAAGACCCTAGAAGGGATCACCACCTATGTGACAACTCTTAATATTGTAGTTCACAAGCCCCCACAGGTATGCTTCTCATTCGTAATCAGCTAGTAGACTCAAAGAGCTCACAGAAAAAGTATTTATTCAAACGATATAGCAAGAATCAGTTTCAAAGCTCCCACCCACCCCCAATCCGGGGTACATTTTTAATGCAGACCACAGTGAGTCCAGCGATGGGCAGAGGAAGGGTAAAGTTTACTGGCACATATGTGGCCAAGGCAGCTTACACCCTTAGAAATGAAAATGAAAAAGCTTTCATTTCCTTTGTCTCTCAGAATCCTCATGAAGTTTACTGCAAGATGAGACATTAATACCTTTATTGGATGACTCTCCCCTGCTCAGTTGGGTTCACTACTTATAGGGTACAGAATCTCTGCTGATTTCCTAGGGCTTCCTTTTCAGTGGGTAGCTATGGTGTTTGCCAACCCCTGCCTCGGGCTGGGATGAGTGCTACTGAGCTCTTTGAGGTTTTAGCTCTGAAGTTTTCACCTCTCACATAGAATTTGGGAAAAGTCAGAGCTGGGTTCCTTCAGTAAATGACCTCACTCTATGATAGACATTAAACACACTTCCCACATTTCTATTGGCAAATATTTTCCTGGTGGAAAAAAATACAGAGGTAGTATGTGCCCAGGAGGCAAATTCATGGTCCCTTCAGGATTATTTCATAGTCAATGGAGCCACTGCTCTTAGAAGGGTAAGGGATGCTTCCCTTACACTTAAAAATGTTTTGCTCAACATTTCAAACATCACTTAGGATCACCAGTTTGGTGAAAATCTAAGAGATTATACCTTTACAACAGTTTTGGAGACTCAGAGGTTTCTTTGGAAGAAACAGCCTGGCCGGTGATTCTAAAAGCAATATGCCCTTTTTGGGAGTGGGGGTGATCATTTTAACCCCCACAAAGAGAAATTTGTGATTGAGACATCTTAGGGAGTAGGGAGGGATTTGGAGGGAGGCTAAGGATGAAGAGGCAAGGACGTGGTTATCTGATCACAATTATCAGAGAGAAAAAAATTACAACAAGAAACTGGCTGAAGAAAATTGATCCTTAACCTAGGTTGGGGATGGAGGGGAGAAGAGGAAGAAAAAGATCAATGATTTTCGGAGAAGTTCCCTCCCCCCTTCCAGTGCCCAGTTTATGGCAAGCTCTTAGAAGCCCTCCTATATGGGTTTGGTATATCTTGGTAGTCACACACAGTAGAGCTACTCAGCAAAAGCATAGGCAGTGGACCACATAGGAAAGGGTAGGATCTCACTGAGGTTCATCTGATTGTCATAGGCAGGGAAGTACCATCCAGTCAAATGGAGCAAGGCATTTTCTAGCATGGAAGAATCCAGAGAAGGAACAGGCTGGGTTACCAGGAGGAGGTAGTCACCTGTCAGAGGTACAGACAGCCTGTCTCAAGAAAGATTGATTAAAATACTAATTGGCCCATTAATAAGCTTCTATTAAATGCTTTCTATTTGATAGGTAGGAGAACTACATGGAGTCAGAGTACATAGAGCAATGGAATGTAAGTTCAAATCCAGCCTCAGATTAATATTAGTTGTATGACCCTGGGCAAGTCACTTAACCTTGTTTGCCTCAGTTTCCTTACCTGTAAAATAAGCTGGACCACTCCAGTATCTTCGTTTAAAAAAAAAAAAAACCAAATGGAGTCATGGAGAGTCAGACTGAAAATGTTTGTCCTTGGTTCTTGAAAAGGGCCATGATATCAAGGAGATGCTGCCCAGATATGCAAGAAAATTGGATTTAGGCGAGGCAGGGCTGTGCAAAGTCACCAACCTCACTTTGTCCTCTGGAGCCATCTGGTTTAATGGAAAACTGTTGATCAGTATGATTGGAAATGGCTCTGGATATAGTGGGACACCTTGGCCTTTTTGAGCTAAGATCTTTAACAGGTTTCAGTTTGACTGAGGCAAGGCCCATTTAGTGATTAAAAAAGAACTGAGGCAGAAAATGGTCTCTTTTACTTTTTTTTTTTTTGGACAGAATCTATCCCCATGCCCATTCTACTCCCAGCCTTGGGCAATCTAAAACAAACCTAAAAGAATCTATTTCTCCACAATTTGGAGCTACGCTCAAAAAGTTATCAAACTGTGCATACCCTTTGACCCAGCAGCATTTTTATTGGGCTTATATCCCAAAGAAATCATAAAGGAAGGAAAAGGCCCCACATGTGCAAGAATGTTTGTGGCAGCCCTTTTTGTAGTGGCTAGAAACTGGAAATTGAATAGATGCCCTTCAATTGGAGAATGGCTGAATAAATTATGGTATATGAATATTATGGAATATTACTGTTCTGTAAGAAATGACCAGCAGGATGATTTCAGAGAGGCTTGGAGAGACTTACATGAACTGATGCTGAGTGAAATGAACAGAACCAGGAGATCATTATACACGGCAACAGCAGTACTATATGATGATCAGTTCTGATGGACATGGCTCTCTTCAACAATGAAATGTTTCAAACCACCTCCAATTGTTCACTGAAGAAACCCATATACACCCAGAGAGAGGGATGTGAAATGTGGACCACAGCATAACATTCTCATACTCCTTGATTGATGTTTGCTTACATTGTGTTTCCTTTCTCTGATTTTTCTTTTTTGTAGATATGATTTTTCTTGCACAACAATGATAAGTTTGGAAATATGTATACATATATTCGATTTGCCAATATTTTAACATAATTAACATGTAGTGGATATCCTGCCATCTAGGGGAGGGGTGGGGAGTTGGGGGGAAAATTTTGTAACAGAAAGCTATGTAAGGGTTATTGTTGAAGAATTACCCAAACATATGTTATGCAAATAAAAAAAATGAAAAAAAAAAGAATCTATTTCTCCTAACCAATCCTGAGCTATTTGGCTGGAGTAGGAAAACCCCGAACAAGGAGAATATCAATGAAATTAGAGTATTATTTCTGAAAACAACTGAATAGCAACCAAATTTGATAGGTACTACATTAAGCCCTGTCATATGGAAACAAAATCCCCTGTCTTCAAGTAGCTCATATTCTATTCGGGCAATTATGAAAGGATATGGACACAAATTGCAGAGGATGAGAACATGGGGGTCACTGTGATTTGGATGATCTCTCTATCTATAGGAAATCCCTTTTCCATATGGATTTTGCTTTGGTTAGTTTCCATGACAGGCGGAAGGCCTTGGCTAGGCTTAAACCTCTCTTTATTATATGCTTTACTTGATGTTGATAACCAATAGATTT
Source organism: Myrmecobius fasciatus (assembly GCA_023553655.1). Classification (NCBI taxonomy): domain Eukaryota; kingdom Metazoa; phylum Chordata; class Mammalia; order Dasyuromorphia; family Myrmecobiidae; genus Myrmecobius; species Myrmecobius fasciatus. The sequence continues at coordinate 20,202 of JAJPUD010015053.1, forward strand.
TTGAACAGTTATCTCAGTGGTTAATTTATCAAGGAATCTGTATATTAATAAGTATATATTATATTAGTATTTAATGTCTCCCATGTATACAGGAGCCAAAAGCAGAGTCTTTAAGTATAAACTCTGACCCATCAAATCAAATGCTTTTTAAAAATAAGAAATCATAAGCACACCACAATCTTGCTTTCTCTGCATCTTTCCCACCTCTGTCTTTGTCCAGGCTGTTCCCCATTCCTTGAATTATTTTCTTCTTCATTGCTTCCTCTTGGAATCCCTAGCTCAATTCAAAGTTCAGCTCAACTCAAAGTTCAGCTCAAGTATTACCTAGTTGTTAGACTCTCACCCGGTTACCCCCTTCCTGAAATTACTTTGCACATAATTTGTATATATTTGCAAACCATTTGTTCCCCTTACTAGAATATTCCTTAAGAATGGAAAGTCTTTTACTTTTTGTCTTTATGTCTCAAGTGAAACATAGTATTCACCTTCTCCTTCCTCTCCTGTTTTTATCCTCCCCCTCTTCCTCCTCTTCTTTTCTTCTTCCTCCTCCTCCTCCTCTTCTTTTTCTTCTTCCTCCTCTTTCTCTTCTCCTTTTTAAAGGAGGAGAAGATTTTTGTTGTTATTCACAATTGTTATCAATTGTGTCTAACTCTTCAGGGCCCCATTTGGGGTTCTCTTAGAAAAGATTCTGGAATGGTTTGCATTTCCTTCTCTGGCTCATTTTATAGATGAGGAAACTGAGGCAAGCAGGATTCAATGACTTACCCAGAGTAGTAAGTCACTAGTGAATGTCTGAGGCCATATTTGAACTCAATGAAATGAGTCTCCCTTATTCCAGATTGGGCACTCTATTTGCTGTGCTACCTCTATTTATATTCCCATCTCATATCCAGAGAGCCATCCCTTAACATAACAATATTTAAGAGAAGAAAGAAAAAAAAACTCCAATAAAACTAACCAACATTTTGAAAACATTCAGTGGTAATTTTACATACCTTCTCCCCCTGCGAAGGACAAGAAAGTGGGGGGTGGGGTGGGCTAAACTTAGTTATTATAATTTCAAAGTATTTGCTTTGTATTATTTTGTGGTTGCTATTCTATTTACATTGTTGTAGTTGTTATATGTGTGTGTGTATGTATATATATGTGTGTGTGCATATATAGTTTTCCTTAATTCATTTTGTATCATTTTGTATGTCTTTCCAGGCTTCTCTGGGGTGATTGCTTATATAACACAGAACATTCATTACATTCACATAATTGGCTTAACCATTCCCCAGTGGATGGATATCTACTTTGTTTCTGGTTCTTTGCTACAAAGAATGCTACTGTTAATGTTTGTGTTTATTTAAGACCATACTTTTTGGCTTTGACCTCCTTAGAGTATACTGTCCAGCAGTGAAATCTCTGGGTTAAAAGGACAATTTTTGTTTGCCTAATTCAGATTTGTTTCTACAATGGTTGGACCAAATTACAGTCCTTCACATACTTTCGTCAAGGATGCGTTCACTCCATGAATGGACCATTGTCATGAAAAGCTTAGAGAGAGAACACAACAGATAGGATCAACAGTTATTGAGGCTTTCTTGCCCATTTTTTTTAGTAGCAAACATATCCATGATATTTTCCCTTAACAATTTCTCATCTTCTCTTTCAGATAGACTGTATATGTTCAAATCAATACCTTCCAACTGTATATGTTCGAATCAATATCTTCCATTGTGTTTGTCCCTGCCTACATTTGGTTTCATCTAGCTTATTACCCCATTTCTACTTTCTTATATGGAATATTAAGGGCTGAAAGGTGAATCCAAATTCTGATTGCACATGCATAATAAAAGCTAGTTTGTAATAAAAATATAGAAATGATGATCTAGTCCATTTCCCTCCCTGTTTATTTTCCAATTTCATCTTTAAATTTTCTTGGTGGGTCTGTTTTGAATCTGGGGCCAAATATTTAAAAAATTTGTATCCCCCCCCTTTATTGATTCTCATGGTTTGTTTTATTTATTTGCGTGCGACAAACCCTATATTCTGTAGTTTTACAGCTGCCAAAAATTCAAATGAAGTCTTGGACTGAATTAAGAGAAACATAGTGTCCAGGATTAGAGAGAGAGTAACTCTCTTATATCTGTCCTGTTCACACAACATCAGCAATATTGTGTTCAGTCCTGTCTGTGACATTTTAGGGAGGATATGGATAAACTGGAAAGTGTCTAAAGTGGAGAAGGGAGAGGAAGGACAAACTAGAAGTTGAGAGGTCAAGGTATATGATATTGGAGGGAAGGTTGAAGGGAATGCTTGGCCCGAGAAGAGAAAATTTAGGAATGGAGGAGGGGTGAATGATGGTTGTTTTGAACTGGACAAGGATTCGATTTATTCTGCTTGGTATTAGGTTAAACCAAGAGAAATGGGTGGAAATTTCAGAGAGGCAGATTTAGACTCTACAAAAAGAAAGACCGTCTAATTATTATCACTGTCCCCAGAATGGAATGGGTTGCTTCTGGAGGTGAAACTCATAAATTTGTAGGTTCCTCTTCATTGGAGGGAGATGAGGGACTATTTGCAGGAATGTTTTAAAAATCAAGTCTTGATTAAATGGTCTTTTGGGTCCCTACCAGTCTGGTATTCTGTGATCAAGATAGGAATGGACAAGGCTAAGGATAGAGGCAGGGACAGCACTTGGTCCTTTGCTGCTTAACCATTTCATCAATGATTTGGAGAAAGAGTAAATTTGTATTTGAACCAAATAGGAGGAATAGCTGAAAATGACAGAGTCAATTACCATAATATTTTCACCTGGTAAAAACTTTGGGCCAGATCTAATAATATATAATTCTATGGGAACAATTCTGGGGTCGTAGTCTTGGGCTACCAAAAAAAAAGTTGAGTTTATTATAAATCAATGATTGAGGGAGGAGCTGGAAAGAGGGAGAGAATTTGAAACTCAAAATTTAAAAAAAATGTAAAAATAAATAAATATTAAGATCTCAGTTGGTAAAAGCTTGGGCCAGATATAATAAGATGAAATTCAATGAGAACAAATTTAAAGTTTAACTTGAGTTTTTTAAATCAATTTTTATCATATTGCTTGCTTTATCAATGGATGGGGGAAGGACTGCCAGGAGGAAGAGAATCTGGAATTTAAAAATGTTTTTAAATGTTAAAATAAATAAAATTAAGGAGAAAAATCAAATTTGCAAATATGGAGCAAAAATGGGGAGCCAGAGAAAAGGTCAAGTGTGAGAGAAATATTATTTATCTCATATTAATAGCCAATTTTTAAAATTGCAGCTTTTTATTTACAAAACATATCCAAGGCTAATTTTTCAACACTGGCCCTTGCAAAACCTTGTGTTCCAATTTCCCCCCATCTCCCCATCCCCCCACCCTCCCCTCTAGATGGCAAGTAATCCAATATATGTTAAACATGGTAAAATATATGTATATATATATATAAATCAAATATAGGCATACATATTTATACAATTATCTTGCGGCACAAGAAAAATCTGATCAAAAAGAAGAAAAATGAGAAAGAAAATAAAATTCAAGCAAACAACAAAAGAAGGAAAAATGCTATGTTGTGATCCCCCACAGTTCCCACAATCCTCGCTCTGGGTATAGATGGCTCTCATCATCACAAAATCATTGGAACTGGCCTGAATCATCTCATTGTTGAAGAGAGCCACATCCATCAGAATTGGTCATCGTATAATCTTGTTGCCGTGTATAATGATCTCCTGGTTCTGCTCATTTTACTTGGCATCAGTTCATGTAAGCCTCTCCAGGCCTTTTAAAAATCAGCCTGTCGATCATTTCTTACAGAACAATAATATTCCATGACATTCATCTATCATAATTTATTCAGCCATTCTCCAATTGGTGGGCATCCATTCAGTTCCCAGTTTCTTGCCACTACAAAAAAGGCTGCCACAAACATTTTTGCACATGTGGGGCCCTTTCCTTCCTTTATGATCTCTTTGGGATACAGGCCAGTAGAGACACTGATGGATCAAAGGGTACGTGCAGTTTGATAGCCCTTTGAGCAGAGTTCCAAATTGAATGACCAGTTATTAAAAATGGGGAGACCCAACCCTTTTTTCCCTGTCCTATATTCCTGTCCATTCTCTCAATGACTGGGCTGATGTATAGGATTAACATTCTCCTCATTCTGGATATTGCATTGCCACCAACTAGCTCAGGCTAGTGTGAGAGAGGAGAGATATTAGTCTGTCTACTAAATTGGAGACTTACAGAGCTGTTGTGCTGATCTCATTGTATGTGCCCGTGAAACCTGGGCAGCGTACCAGCGCCATGCCAGGAAACAGAATCGCTTCCATTTGAATTGTCTTAGGAAGATTCTGAAGATCTCCTGGCAGGATAATGGACCAGACACTGAGCTCCTTTCTTGGACAAAAATGCCAAGCATTCAACTCTAGTGCAGTGGGCACAGTTCCATTGGGCTGGAAACATTGTTCAAATGTCAAGTGTATGCTTGCTAGAAAGATTATTTTATGGAGAACTCACACAGAGCAAGTGATCACAAGATAATCAGAAAAAATGATACAAAGACACTCTCAAGGTCTCTCTTACAAACTTTAGAATTATATGACATGGGAGATACTGGCACAGAACCACCCAGCATGGCATGTCCCCATCAGAGAAAGTGCCGTACTCTATAAGCAAAGTAGAATTGAAGTAGCTCAAAAGAAACATGAGATGGGCAGTTAGAGAAGCACGCCAAATGTTCATAGGGACTATTTGTGTCCGACCTGTGGCAGAGCACTCCGAGTTCATATTAGTCTGATCAGCCACAGTTGGACACACTGTAACTGGCTTCTAACACAGTGATTTTGGTTCTCTTTGAGAACAAAGGACAACAAGAAGGGTGGAGAATATAGATTGTTTTAGATTGATCAAGACTGGGAGTGGTCTGGTGATAGGAATAGTCTCAGTCCAAAAGAGATATAAAAGAAGAGGATATTCTTTGCCTCAATTGTTACCTATCCTTAATCACTGAATGAGTGCAGCCTCAGTCAAACTGAGATCTGTTAAAGACCTTAGCTTAAAAAGGTCTCTCACTGCAATCTAAGGTCATCTCCAATTGTCCTGATCTATATTTTGCCACTGACCCAGATAACTCCAGAGGAGAGAGTGAGGCTGGTAACTTTGCACAGCCTATCCTTATTTAAATACAACTCACTCAGAGCAGCCAGGTGGTACAGTGGATAGAGCACCAGCCCTGAAGTCAGGAGGATGTGAGTGTAAATCTGGTCTCCAACACTTAACACTTCCTAACTGTGTGACCCTGGGCAAGTCACTTAACCCCATTTGCCTCAGCAAAATAATAATAATAAGAAGAAGAAATAAGTACAACTCACTTGTATGACATGGCATAGCCTCCCTGATATCATGGTTCTCTTTGAGAATAAAGGACAATATCCTAGCTTCTCATAGAAGCCTTTCCCAATCTTTCTTAATTCTGCTACCTTCTCTCTGTTAATTATTTTCCTATAGCTTGTTTGCACACAGGCTCTTGTCATCCCCTTCCATCAGACCAAGAGTGAAGTTTTTAGCAGTGTTGTTGGTCACCTTCAATGAGAATGAAAACAGCACCAAGGTCAGCTACTGCACTGATGGTAAATTATTTAACATGAAAAGGTTAAAAGCCAAGACTAAATAAAGTGCAGGGAGAGTAGGTATGCGACTTTTTGCTCTCAGATGAGCTCTCAAGGCAGTCTTGGAAACTAAGATGCAACAAAATATAGATTGATTCTCTGCTAGTTGTGCTAATTTGGGCCTAGCAATTAATACTAAGAATACGCCATCACACCTTTCTTTATATGGAACCATCAATTACAGCAAATGGAAAAACACTGCATGTTATGGTTAAGATCGGTTACTTCCGCAGCCTGTGTTCCAGGGATGTCCACACAGATGATGAGGTTGACGCACACTTTGCCAGGGCTAGCTCCGTGTTTGGGAGGGTCCAAAGGAAAGTGTGGGAGAGAAGGCTGCCTACCCAACTGAACAGCTACAGAGCCTGTGACACCCGGGCAGCGTACTAGCGCCATGCCAACAGAAGCTGAATCGCTTCCATCTGTTTTTTTTTTTTTTTTTTTTTTTTTAATTTTGCTGAGGCAATTAGGGTTAAGTGACTTGCCCAGGGTCACACAGCTAGGAAGTGTTAAGTGTCTGAGACCAGATTTGAACCATCTGAGTGGTTTTAGGAAGTTTCTGAAGAGCACCTGGCAGGATAAGGTGCTGGAAACTGAGGGCCTTTCTCAAGCTGAACTGCCAGGTAGTCCATCTCTGCTGCAGAGAGCAGCACTCTCCACCGGACCGCTGGCACTGTGAGAATGCCAAACCCAGAAGATGCTAGTGCAGCACCGCCCACCATGGCGTGCCCTCATCAGCAGAGAAGGGGCTGTGTGCTGCCCGAACAAAACAGCATTGCAGGAGCTCCAGAGAAACGTGAGACAAATTAGAAAAGCCATCCCAAATGTTCACATGAACTCTTTCTTTGTGGGAGGGCCTTCCAAGCTCATCGCCGGCCCACTGTGCCTCGACTCTGGCCGGAAGTCATTTTGGTCCTTTGCCAGCATTCTGCCAATGTGCGCATTTACATGTGACATGTGTATATGGATGCATATACATTATATATACACACCTAGATATGCATGTGTGTTTGTATAGGTATATTTGTGGATATGTATATGTGTGGGTGTATATATGTGCATCTTTCTCATTGTAAGCGCCTCCTGGGCAGCGCTACATGTAACATGTGTCTGTATGTAGATGCGTATATATTATATATATGCACCTAGATTGCATTGTGTTTGTGCATGTACATCATGTATACATGTATGTGGGTCCTTATACATGCACCTCCCCCATTGTAAGCACCTCCTGAGCAGCACTACATGGACCATACGTGTGTATGTAGATGCATATATTATAATATACCTATGTGTGCATGTATGTTTGTGTATGTATATGCACATGTACATGTGTGTAGACCCACATATGCGCACCTCCCCCATTGTAAGCGCCTCCTGGGCAGCACTACATGTACCATATGTGCGTATGCAGATGCATATATATTATATATACACCTAGATGTGCATGTATGTT
>JAJPUD010015053.1:27738-38845 GCA_023553655.1 Myrmecobius fasciatus
TGGGAGAGGTGAGCGGGGCCGGGCGGGGCCGGGCGGGGCCAGGGCGGGGCCGCGGTAACAATCGGAGGGACTCCGGGCCCGCGCTCCCCTCCCCCAGCGGCGCAGATGAGCCCCCCGAGGCCCCGAGAGGTGACGTGACCGTGAGGCCCGAGGTGGGCGCCCGAGGCTTCCCCGCTCCCACTCCCGACGCGTCCCGCAGCCCGGCCCTGGGTAAGTCGGGGCCCGGGGCCTCAGTTTCCCCAGCTGTCAGGCAGCCCCCACTCCCCCCAGAGGCGGGAGGGACCGCGCTCCGGCGCCCTCCGGCTTTTGACAGGCGGGGCAACTGAGGCAGGGGACAGGAAGCGGTTAACCTGCGGGCCGGGCCCACCGACATTTAGTAAATGCCTACCGAGTGCCTCCCGTGGGACTGGAGGGAGTTAGGGAGCGGAGGAAAATATCGACGAAAGCCCATTACTGTAAACAAGTTAAAAACGAACATTACTCTAATAAGACGAAACCTGAGCAGCCCCTGGGCTCCAGGAGCTTTCTCTGCCTCCGCTGGTGCCGGCTTGTCTCCCCGGTGGGACTGGGAGCATCCCCCGTGTGGTGCCTGCACTCTGTAGGAACTTAATAAATGCAGGAAACCTCAAGTGGTGTCCCTGTTTCAGGTTTTTGCCAGATTAGGAAGCTGAGGCTCCGCGGGGATGACTGGTAGAAGTAACCCGAGGTCTGCCCTCTTCTTACTTAGCCAAGGTCATGAGTAGGAAGGGTCAGAGGTCTCCCTTGGACGCACCTCATTTTCATTTTTTCAACTTAAAACAATTGATTCGTCTGAGGTCATGCAGGTAATGTCTGCATATGAACCCGGTCTCCTCCTGATGAAGGAAGAAACAGACTAAGAGAAAGTGTTATTTGCTTTGTAAATTTCACAAGCTAGTAACACAGTAATGCCTGCCCATTGACTTAGAACTAGTAGTTGTAAGACTTTTTGGTCTCAGGACCCCTTGATAATAAATTGAGGATCCCAAAGGGCTTTTGTTTATGTGGGTTATAGCTATCAATGTTTTCTGTATTAGAAATTGAAATGAATAAATGAAAAGTATTTATGGATTCATTTAAAAGTAGTAAACACAGTTCTGTTTTAAATAATATTTATAAAAATCACTTTTCCAAAAACCAAAAAAAAATTAATGAGAGTAGTGACAGTATTCTTTTTACTTGTTTTGCAATTCTTTCATGTCTGACTCAATAGAAGACAATTGGAGTAGAAGACATTTTGCATTCAATCTCTTGTTTTGATTTGAAGCATATGAAGAGAATCTAGCTTTACATAGATAGGAAGTTGGAAAAAAGAAATATTTTAATAGGCAAATGATGCATTATTATAATTATGAAAGACTGTCTAGGACCTTCCCGAGGCCATAGGCCTTCTCTGAGAATCTCTGTCCTTAGGTGATTTGGAAATATCTCGGAGCTTAGCCCAGGAAATTCTGGATTTAAAGCTGGAAGGAACTTGGGATAGATGAGGAAGCAGAGGCCCTGAGGGGACAGGATATGCCTGGAGGTCCAGAGAAACTGAGTGGCAGAGACTCTGATCCTCTGGATCCAGTTCCACTGCTCTCTCCATTGGACCCCAAGGAGATGATCACTGAGTGGAATGGAGTGGAATTAGCTGCTCCAGTCTCTGTCTCATAGAGGCCTAGAGATGTAGGGTATTGGCCAAGCAGGAGCTTTTCACAGGTAGTTGGGAGCAGAGCTCCCGTCAACAAATCTAGGTGTGTGGGGACTGATTCAGCACAGCAGCTGAGGATTCTTGCTGTTTTTCATTCTTTTGCTTCCATCGTCCTGGAGCTTTCCCTGCTTTCTCCCCACCCCCCCCTCCAAAAAAAAAAAAAAAAGGACTTCCCTAAAACCTTATCAGCTCAACACTTCCCTGCTCCTGCCTGAGCCAGCGGGAGGTCTGCTGGTGTCTCTCTTAGCTACCTTGGAAGCGTAGTCCCAAAGCCTCTTGGATTTCTTTATGCTTTCAGAGCCTCAGAGAAAGGTAAATGGGGATGACTTCAGGGTCTAGTCCAGGGATTCTGCACTTGCATTTTATCAGCGTAGCAAGTAGTGCCTGTTGTGTGCCAGGTGCTGGGGGGAAGGGAGAGGGCTTAAAACTTAACACTCTACTCAGACTTTAGGGACATCTGGCCCGTCCTCCAGAGAAAGTCCATGAGAGCAGGCTGGGGTTGAGGTGGGTTTGTTTTATAGTCCATGGGGTGGGTTTATTCTTTCAGAGGGAGGTGTGTGTACATCTTTAATAAAACTTGGAGAATCCTGTGAGCCCACCCAGTGGTCCAGACTGGAGATCGAATTTCCATTGGTGAGATGAGGTTTCTAGATGTGTCACAGGGGCATGGGACTTAGAACAAGAATGGATCAAGGCCATCAAATTGACTCTGATTTCATGGATGAAGGAACAGGTCCAGGGAGAAGGGGCTTTCCCAGAGCTGCCATGCACAGAGGTCCTTGAGCTACAAAAACATGCTTCCCTCCAGCCTCATGAGCACCTTTGGGCTTTGTTTACGTCAGTCCTGTGTGTTCAGGAACCTGAAGTTCTTAGGTCACCCACCCTACACAGAGAAGCCAGATAAATTTTAATATCAGCATAAAGAAAACAAAAGGGGAATATGCTGTAGAAATTAGGATTATTAAAATACTATTTATGGATTTGGTTTCTTGAGGCCATTTCCCTGAGAACAATCTGATAGAGAAAAGAGCTGATAGTTGATAGTCAAGGGGTCTGTGTTTCGTAGTCCTAAATGTGCCACCAGCAGGCTGTAGGAACTTCTCAGCCTCCATTATTTCATGAGTGAATGAAGGGGTTGGGCTGCATTGATTTCTGTCTTAAGGTGCCTTCTAGCAGGTAGCTCTTTGCCTCTATTTACCTATACCTGGTATTTGCATGTATTGATCTGTTTGAAGGCTGCATTCTCCTTTCCTGCACTCTCCCTCCTTCTCTGACTTTGAGAAACCATAATCAGTTGGTTTTTAAATTTTGTTTTGTTTTAGTATACAGCTGTAGATTCCTTTCAGAGTTTCCATTTTAGGGGCAAAGCTCAAATTCAGACTTGTTATTGTCAAGGCTTATTACATACGGTTCAGTAGTTGTAGTTTGTCCCATCTTGCTGGGTGATCTCTGCTCCCACGGGTTCAAACAGTGTCTCTGCAGGTGATTCCTTAGCCCCAGACTCTGCTGAATTAACCGTCATAGCAAACTCCTTCTCGGACATCTTGAACTAAATGTTCTTTGGAGATCTCAAACGTGACTTGTCTAAAACAGAGCTCATCTTCCTACTTGTTATTACTGGCAAGAGCAGCGCCATCCTCCCGGCCACCCAGGCTTAAACCTTAGTATCCTCCTCTACTCTTCCCTTCCATATATCCACTCCCTTGTTCAGTCTTGGCTTTTCCACCTTCACCATGTGTCCTCTTTCCACTCATCCAGGCCCTTTACCCCTCTCACTCGGGCTGTTGTCATTGTAATCGCTTCCAGTTTTTCCCCACTCAGCTGCTGAGATGACTGGAGTCTTCGTGTGGTCATGTCAGCCAGTGACTGTTACCTCCAGATTCAAACAGAACATGAACTCCTTTGTTTGGCATTAAAGGCCTTCATGACCCCTTCTCAAAGACACACACACATCCCATGGCCCCTTCTTGCCTTTTTTCTCTCCAAGTCAGCCATATTGACCTTCTTGCATTTCCTCCCACAGTCATACTTCATCTCCCTTTGCTGCTTTTGCATCGGCTGTCTTCTCAATACCTGAAATCCTTTGGCTTCCTTCAAGACTCAGTTAAAATATTACCTTGAATGATAGAAGCCCTTTCTCAGGGTCTCCTCCCCTCCCTGCCAAATGCTTTCAGAATATCTTCCTTTACACTTGATTCTGTCTTAAGGATAACATTATTTACATTTGCCTTTCTCATTAGAATGTATACTCCAGGAGGACAGGGATTTGGGGTTGGGGTGGGGAGGGAATTGTGCCTTTCTCTGTATAGCACAGTGTCTCAAGCATAGTAAGGGCTTAATAAATGTTCAGAGACTAGGCTTGGCATATATATATGTGGAAGACTGCAGAAAAGTCTTCCATACTAGATTTAATTATGTGTGTATATATGTATATATATATATTACTTTTTAATACAAATATATATTACCTATATATTATTGCTTTTTAGTATCTTAAGGAACTGTGATCTCATTGGCTTGGCTACTACCTTGACTGATACTACCTTGTCACAAGTTGTGTGTGTGTGTGTGTGTGTACACACTTGAGCGTGCACTTGAGCAGGATGTGTTTGTGAAGTGCTGGGGCTAACTTTCAGGTCATGAATCTCCTTGAACTTAGCCAGGCTGTACAGATCAGATGTATTTGTATAATTGAATAAGCTTAATATTTGAGATTTGAGAGACAAGACTCTGAGAGCTGAGCATTTATACCATTTTTCTTGAGTTTCTAGATGTTCAAATTATTTCTCACCTGTGTGTAGGTGCATGCGTGCGCGCGCGCACACACACACACAGTACATTGGCCGATCCCTGCCTTTTAGAAATCCTGTCTTAAGGCAGCATGGGTCATAGGCATCATCTTTAATTTTTTTTTCCCCTAGTGTCTTTGGTTTTGCCCTAGAAAGCTCAGAGAGCTTGATACTTGGACAAAATGAGTTGGAAGAGGCAAACTCCTTTCCCTAAAGTGATCCTGGGATGAATGTCCTGTAAGAAATGGAAAGTTTGGCATGTAGGGAGGGAAGTGAAGTTGGTAGGTGATAGAATACATAGATTATAAACACACATACACAAAAACATGCACATAGACATACGTGCATGTTATTGTTTGTAGTTAGATTCTTTTTCATGGATTGACTAAATTTTGATCTGTACAGACTATGCTGCTGAAGGTCACATTGTGCCCTTGGCTTGTTTGTTCATAGAATAGCAAACTACACTGTGGCTTGACTTGGTTTTTGTTGATGTGAGTTCACTTTTGACATCCTTTGGAAAAAATTGAGCTACTAGAAATGAGTTTTAAGTATTCATACCCTGGCTCAGAATGGCTTCTGTATCACACAGGTTTCACCTGTGTGACGGGCTGTTGCTTTCATTTCCAGAGTATAAGCCAACATTCTTTTTGACAGGTTTATTCTGATGGTAGGCTTAGCAGTCTCCCTTCCTCAGTTTGAACAGGGTTTGTCAATGTTGGTATTGCAAGAGCTCGGGTCCCTTCTGGCTGCTCAGGTGACACGATAGGTACAGCCAGCTCCCAGGACTGCCCAGTAGCTTTCTGACCTAAAGTCACTCCCTGACCTAAAGACCAGCTGAAGGGTGGTCTTGTTGGAGGTGAGCTGTCCTTCTGAGCTGGGGAAAAACTGGAAGTAAACCTTTGCTGTGGAGTTCCCCCGTGGGGCCTTTCTGCTTGCTCTCTTGAGTCCTTATTGGAGGCATGCTAGTCTAAGACTCTTAGCTTTAAGGAAAAGAAAGGAAGCTTGGAGATCAGATCTAATGGCTTCCTTTTAAAGATAAGAAAACTGAATCCTGGGGAGGAAAAGCAGCTTCTCCAAAGTAAGGTAAGGAGTCTGGCAGAGCCAGGGCTGGAGCCTTTTAAGTGTTCCTGTGTTTTCTAACTGTGATGGTAAAAATCATGTAAGAATAAACTCACCTCACATGAAGATCCAGAGTTCAGGATCACCAGATGTGGTGAGAAGACTGCTACCTAATTAGTGTTTCCAGGTGCTGGTCCCTGGGAGATTGAGCCCTCCTGAGATTGATAGAGGAGATAAGCAGGTCCATAGCAGGAGGTGGGAGGTGATGAGTGTGTGATCCAGGCAAGAACAAAGCACCGTGAGGGTCCAAAGAGGGAAGCAGCCCTCTGGAACAGGGACAGCTTTTATGAGGGTTTGGCTTGTAGAGGGTGGATGGGATTTCAACCCACTAGGCCTAGAGGAACTGTCCTGGGCAGAAGCACAGAGGTGGAAAAGGACCAGGGCTTGAGGAATGGTGAGTAGTCATATTTGGCTGAAGCTGGGGGTTGTATGATGGTGAGTGGGAGGGAGAGGGAAAGACCAAAAAAGTCAGTTTGGGTCCATTTTAGCAGTTTGGAATGCCAGTTTGAATGGATATCAGGGAGCCATTGAATGTTTTTCACAGTAGAAGGCCCTGATCACTGATCACCTCGAGAAGGTTCATGTTACTAGCCTCCTGTGAGTTAGAGAGGAAGGGCTGAAGGGCAGGAGGCTAGGCAGGAGGTGACTGCCATCCCTTAGTCCACGGTAATAAGGCTTAGACTAGATCAGTACTCATGGGAAGAAAAGCAGCTGAAGGCATTTTGGAGGACAAAATCCCACCCCCACCCCCATTTGGTGAGTGCCTGGATTTAGGGGACCGGTAGGGAATCATGTTGCAAGGCTGGAATCCAGATTTGACTAATACTCTATGGCCACATCTCCATTGGCTTCCACCCTTGAACTTGAAAGAGGGAAAGGGAATCTACAGGGATTGGGTGTGCTGCCTCTTGATCGCCCTTTACTTAGGCCTCCCTTCTGAGTATTTACTGATTTGTGAGTACAGGGACTATTTTTGGTTTGGGGGTTTGATCTAGCAAATTGAATGGGAGCATGTTCCATTAATAGGAAAGCCAGGGGGAAACATGGACTGGCTGGGAAGATGATTTCAGTTTTGGAAAGGGGAGCTGGGAGAGGGGGAGGGAAAGAGCAGGTCGAAGTCTGAAAGATTTGGGGGAAGGGTGTTACAGGCATGGGGAGCTGGGGGAGATTTTTGGTTAAGTAATGGCAATATAGAATTGGTTTTTTAGGAGGATTAACTGGGGAGGGCATTGGGTCCCCAGAAGAACTAGGAAGCAGGAGAGCAATTAGGATACTGTTCTCCTCGGAGGAAGAGGAACTGGACTGTGTGGGTATCAGAAAGAAGGGGAGGAAGGAGGAGTAGGAGTTTGTGGCTGATGAGCTACAAAGTAAAAGAAGAGTCCACAGTGTATGGACACATGGGAGATGGCGGGGCCAGTGAATGTGGAGAGGGATTTGGGAGGGGGGGACTGTGTCAGAGTGTGTGCATGTGTCAGACAGAGTAATGGACTTAGGAAGTGAAATGTTGATGTTAAATGACTTGCTATTGAGGTCTGGAACTCGTTCATAATTCATGTCTGTGTTTTTAATAGATGAGCAACAACAGTAATAAGAGAGCACCAACAACAGCAACCCAGAGGCTTAAACAAGACTACCTTCGAATTAAAAAAGACCCAGTGCCTTATATTTGTGCTGAACCCCTCCCTTCGAATATTCTGGAATGGTAAGGCTCTGGATTGGTTCACTTTCATCAGCATATAAAAACTTCTGGGTCTCTAGAAGGCTGGGCTCCCTTTGTCTTTTGGAGCTATTCATTGCCTTTAGCTTTTTTCCTTTTAATATCTGAAGTCCCCTAGTGGATGAATACATCCAATTATTGAACACTTCTGGGTATGTGTGTATGTGTGAGAGAGAGAGAATGAATGAGAGAGAGAGAAATGACCACAAATACAGTTTATGAAGTTCTGAACTATGATCTTACAGCTTAAGGCCCTTGTATAAATCCTTATCTTAGTGTAAAAATTGCAAATTTTAGATTTGAGGTGTCTAGGCAGAAATATAGATGAAAAAAAATTTCAGAATGATCATTAGAATTTTCTGCTTTGAAAGAAATATCTTAAGTTTGTTACTGCTCGTGGCATTCTTGGGAAGTCTGCATTTTTTTGTCCAGCTGAAAGGATGGAAATGGAGGAAAGAATCATAGGGTGTTGAGCCTTGTATTCAGCCTCATTTTATAGAGGAATAAATGAGAGGCAGCTTAGAGAACTAATGGGACTCGATCGAAGTGGTACAGTTCATGTTGACCGAGCTAGAACTGGCTCCTTTCCCATCATTCCCTGCTGCCTCTCAAGTGAGTCTGTGTTAGAGGAGCCTGTGAAACCAGTGTCTCCAGAGAAGCCATTTGTAGGAATTGACTGCTTAGCTGAGGCCTGAGCCCTCCAACATCAGAGCTACATCCTTTTTTTCTGTTACTTCCTATTCTGTGCTTAGAATGTCGAATGGGTTGAACTTGTCCCTGTATGTTTCAAAGAGGCGATTTGTTCCCCTTTTTATAACATATTTTTGCTCTAATTGACTTTGTCCTCCTTTACTGTATGGGTTGATAACCTAATTTTTTTCAAAGTAGCCATATTACTTCTGAATTAGTTGTGGGTAATTACTCCTTATTTAATTTATCAGATTGGCTGAAATGTGGTTGGGGGACCATTTGATTGCACAGAATCAGTGAGGGCGAGATAGTTACAGTATTTTTCAGACTTGTGTATTGTAGAGACATTCTAACCAGTTAATCGGCTAATGGGAAAAGCCCGTGGGTGTGGCTACCTTAAGGAGAAAAAGTGTAAACATTCTGACCACACTTTTGTTTCATCTTTTCAAAGTGTATCATCTGAAAGTGATTTCAGCATTTCCATCATGCTTTGAGTAGTTTGTAGACTGAAGTATTTATTGGAATTGGATTTGATAACTAGGAGTCACCCAAGACCAAATTTTAGAAGTATCAGCACTTTAGTGGAGATGTAGAGGAAATGACTGAGGAGTTGTAAGAACTTTTTATGTGCTAAAATTTACTTATTGTGAATTGATTGTTAAGTTTAGAGTAAATCACATAAAGAAGCAAAGTACTATAAAGAGAGCTTTAATTACATTCTGTTGTTTGGGTGCTTGGATTCTTGCCCCTTAGAACTACTATAATGAAGAGCATACAGCAGGTAGATTTAGGGAATAGGGGAGGGAGGGGCTTTAATTTAGGCCAGTGCCTGGCATATAGTAGGCAGTTACCAAATTGAATTTATTATTGAATTTATTTGAAAGGCTTTTGTAGCATTTGGGGAAATGTTTGCCCTTAAGACATGAGATCCAAAACAGATTTTTTTTGGGAAAACTCCAGCAGTGCTCACTCTGTTCAGTGCACACCCCCTTGTGCTGAAGGGACTGTCTGATGACTGAGGCTGGGGCTGCTTTGGGCAGCCTTGACCTGGGTGCACTCTGACCTTTGTCTTCTATCTCCCTTAGGCACTATGTTGTCCGGGGACCTGAGATGACTCCTTATGAAGGTAAGCAAGCCAAGGCCCTCGGGCTGTCCTCCCTCATGCTCCCAAGGAGGATGCACTGCTGTGTGTCCTTTCTATGGCAAGACGATGTCCCCGGTTGGGTGACAGCTTAAGGAAATGTGGTACAGTTTTTCATTGACTCTTAATACTTCCATATTCTGAAGATTCCTAAAGTTCTGTTTTTCATTAGACATACTTTTATTCAACTTCTAAAAATATTTGACATTTAAGGAAGAGTATTAGAATCATGGAGCTGTAAGAGACTTGGAGGCCAGCTGCTGTCCAGCTTTGCACTCTTGAGAGTCAGCAGCATCCCTGACATGAAGCCTCTCTGTTGGAATACTCAGGGATGGGAGCTCACTGTCTCACAAAGACAGACCACGTGTCCTCTTATTGAACCTTGGTTAGTTTTTCCTTTGATTGCCGTTGCTTCACCAGCCTCCTGAGTTTGCTTCGGTGATCAGGATAAAAGCGTAGATGGAATTGGCTAGTCTTTTTGTGAGCAAGTTAGAGCCCGAGGGAAGACCAGCCTCTGCTTTTGGCTGGCTGGCAGGAAAACTGTCTTGACAATTGGAGCCATCTCATGGTTGCCTCGGAAGATGGTGGACTTCTTCTCAGTGGGGACTTGAAGCAAAAGCTGGAGGAGTGAATGGGTTAAGAGATCTGCTTAGAGGGGAAGCCCGGCCTCCAAGGTGTCTGCCACTTCTTCTCAGTCCTGTGAAACCTTAGAGACTCTGGAGTCCCTCTGATCCAACTTTTTGGGAGCACTTGAGGTAGCAATAGACTGTCATCATCATCTGGGACCTGGAGGACTTGCTCTCTGGGTGGCCCTGGGCCCCCCACACCTTACCCTCAGAGAGTTTTCGGAAAGGTCATCCAGAGTTCTCAGATGAACCGAGGGCCTCTCCCAGGGAGCATCTGCTTGTTACCTTGGGTATACCCATTGAAAGCTTGTCAGAGCTCGGGGGCCCAAGAGATGGTGAGGTTTAGGATGACACCAGGAGCTTCCCTCAGTGGAGGAGGGGGGATTGGATTGGGTGATTGGAGGGGAGGAGACCCAAGAAGCTGAGGTAGAACCCACGGGGTGGAGGGGAAATGCGTTTCACTATCAGGGACTGTACTGCCAAAGTGCAGCCAAAGCAGTTGAATGTATTTTGACTTTTGTAGGCAAAAGTAATGAGTGAAGTGAGTCTGTGTTAGAGGAGCCCGTGAAACTTCCCAGGTGTCTTCTTCACCAGCTTTGTTTGGTTTGTGGAGGCGCTTATTCCACAGTGCTTCAGTAATTATAATAATCAGAGCTAATATTTCTAGAGTGCTTACTGTGTGCCAGGCAAAGTGCTCAGTGTTTTACCATGATCTCCTGTGATCTTCACAACAATCTTATGAGACAGGGACTTATCCCCATTTGACTGATGGGGAAACTGAGGCAAACAGGGCAAAGTGATTTGCCCAGGGTCCCCCATCTAGCAAGTGTCTGAGCCTGGATTTGAATTGAAGTCTTCTTGACTCCAAGCCTGGTGTCATTTAACGGCTCTGGGTTTGTCTGAATTGTGAGGTAGACATTTCTGTGTAATTAGATTGAGGGCCTGACCAGTGGACTCAGTCTGCATTTGGAAGGCATAAATGATGATTCTTTTTTTGCATTTTATTTGCAACAGGTCTGTCTTTGTAAATGTTACAAGGAAATTTCCCAGAGTACTAAAGAAGTTATTTTTGGCCTTCTTCTGTTTTAATATAGGTGGCTATTATCATGGAAAACTAATTTTCCCCAGAGAATTTCCTTTTAAACCTCCTAGTATTTATATGATAACTCCCAATGGAAGATTTAAATGTAATACAAGGTAAGACGTTTCCCTTGTCCTCCCTGTTGTTTCTGCAGTTATCTTTGGGGTCCATGCAGGGGGCATCGTGTGTGTGTGTGTGTGTGTGTGTGTGTGTGTGTGTGTGTGTGTGTG
>JAJPUD010015054.1:7532-26448 GCA_023553655.1 Myrmecobius fasciatus
ATATATATATATATATATATATATATATATATATATATATATATTTTGCTGAGGCAATTGGGGTTGTGACTTGCCCAGGGTCACACAGTTAGGAAGTGTTAAGTGTTTGAGATCAGATTTGAACTCATATCTTCCTGACTTCAGGGCTGGTGCTCTATCTACTTTGCCACCTAGCTGGCTCCCCCAGATTATAATTATAATGGATATTGAAACTCCTTTTAGTCATATAAGAAGTCAATTAATTTAACAATTATTTAGTAGGGGCAGCTAGGTGGTGCAGTGGATAGAGCACCAGCCCTGAAGTCAGGAAATGTGAGTTTAAATCTGTTCTCAAGCACTTAACACTTCCTAACTGTGTGAACCTGGGCAAGTCACTTAACCCCACTTGCCTCAAGGGGGAAAAAAGAGTTATTTAGTAAAAAATCAAGCAAGATATTTTTTTTAAATATCCCTTACAAAAGCCTTACAATTCCTTTTTTCCTGGCTGAGTTAGAACTTGAAAGGTTCTGTATTACCTATTATGTGAAATATAACAGTCCCTCAGGATTACCATTTCCCTTTAAATCTAATGCTGATTGAAAATAAACATATTTTTGACAAATTGATAATAAATTCAAATAAAAAGAAACAGGTATAGAAATTGGGAGAAGAGTACTAGGAAACAGATTTTATTTGGTTAAAAAAAAATTGTAATATCCCCTTAACCTACTTGAGCTTCACATGGGACTAGAAATAATCTAGCACTGCAGTCTCTAATTAGTTGATGTAATCTCATTTCTCTAATATGAACCACTGGCAGTTTCAAGGGGAGCCTGGATTATACTGGACCCCTTTTAACAGCCTTTTCCTTCTTCCACAAATCTTCATGATTTCTCTTTCTTAGATTTATAGCCTCCTCAAAATTTCAGGTCTCTCTTGTTTTCAGTGTATCATATATATTTTTGCCTCCATTAAGTGGAAAGGGAACTAAAACAGCATCTTTCAGTATCCTATAGGATCAGTCTCTTGCCCACAGGTTATACCTGCATTATTTTATACTGTATATTAGTGTACAAAAAATGTATAATGCATTGTAAAGTTTGGTGACAAAAGATTTTTCCAATTATTTTATTTATTGATTTAGCAAAGAGTAACCCATGCAAGCTTATTTATGATGGTAAAAATAAATAAATAAATAAACAAATAAACAAACAAACAAACAAACAAACAAACAAACAAATAAACAAATAAATAAATAAATAAATAAATAAATAAATAAATAAATAAATAAATGAATGAATAAATGAATAAATAAATGAATAAATAAATAAATAAATAAATAAATAAAATGCTTCAAGCAGAGATTCATGCCCACACTTTGTTGAGGTAACAACAGACCTAAAATTTTTTCCTTGACTTTTTATATTCGATATATAAAGTTCAACCAGGAGTGGTAGGTTTCAGAAACTCACCTCATTGTCAAGCTACTTAATAATCACTAATTTGATTAATGGACAGGTAAATGAATTGTTTCACACTGATATCAGAAGACTAATTTTGGAGTCAAAAATATCTACTTGATGTGACTGTAATCTTAGGAATATTGTTTAAGGAAGGAATGATATGACTAGTTTCAGGAATAATTTTTGAAAGGAGAATGATGTGATTATAATCTCAGGGATACTGTATCATGATACCAAGTTGTCCCTAACATTTAGACTGTTTTAAATGTAAACATATTGACTTATAATTCTGTATTAGTTTTAACTTCAAAACAATGTTTTGTTTTGTTTTTTTTCCCATGGATTCATCAAAATGGATAATGGAAGGAAGAAGACTAGCCATAATTCTAACCAACCTGTAAACCATAAAATTAGCCTATCAGTAGAGTCCTGAACTGATCCATTAGCATATAAACAGCTTTCATAAAATTAACAAATGAAGGCTTTCTTTCAAACTAAGTAAACTAGAAGTTAGTATCCTTAAAACCTAATAATCTAAAGAGATCCCCAAATTAGAAATCCTTCTACCTCTATAAATAGTTTGTTCCCCACTACTTTGCTACTTTCTTTTTGAGAAATCAAGCCTGCTGATAACAACATAATAGTAAAATCTTTGTCTTTGAAGTGGAGATGAATTAAGCCTATAAATTCTTTTGAATTTATGACACCAGCTTGGAACCCAAAAATACTTGGGGTTCAGGTTCTAAACCCCCAACAATTATCCACTTAACCTAAAATTCTTCAATACCATTTAAAAACAAAATGTTCACGTTGACCAATTAGGGCCTATTTTCCTCTTCATAATGCTGGAAAGAACTTAAAAATTTATCCTTAAAGTATCCTTTTATGAGAATAAAATTCTAGCTTTAAAATTCAATGCGTCATAGGATCCTTTTCCATTTCACTATTTTCTTTACGTAATTTCCATGATTCCTTTTCCAAACCCTCTTGCAAAGTTCATTTCCCTTCCCCATTTTTTCCTAGTGCTCTTTTAAGATCCTTTGTGTTATGGGGACCAATTTAAATCACACTTTGGGGCTTCATCTGGAGAAAATCTGCTTTTAGTCTTCTCTGGGTTTGAAATTGCGTAGTTAGGGCTGATTCACTCCACTCTAGGTGGGAATGACTAGGTCCTATGGGATTCTGGCCTTTCAAGATTTACTATTTACCTTTTTTTTACTTGTGTTTGATGTTTTATAACTTCTGTGCTGATCTGCTGGCTTTTCGCCAGGGCAGAGAAGCCAATACTGCTGTAGCTTCCTACCCATAGACTCTCAGGTGCATACCCAACAAGTCAGTGCTGGCTGTGCTGGCATCTATGCCCGGCCTGCTTGTGCTTGACCCACCTCCCTCTGTGCTGCATTGAAAGAGATATTTTCTAGGGATTTTCAAATTGTCTTCCTCTGGTAATCTGTTATACTTGTAATATTTGTGGATTCTGCCAGTCCAGAGCTAATTAAGAGGCTGGATTTGGTATTTAGTCTGAGGGTCATAGAAGAAGGTCAGAAAGAAATGTGTGTCCTCTCTGACATCTTGGCCCTCCCAAATCATAAGATCTTAAAGTAGATATTATCTATCCAACATATTTATTTAATAGATGAGAAAACAGAGGCCCAGAAAGGTGAAATGAGCCATGATTCTAATTCATGAGTTTTTATTTAATGGCAAGTATGTATAATTACTTCTACCAGTTCATATTATACATTGGGAAGGTCTTCAGTTTTATTTATTTAGTCCAAACCTTGATGCTTAAGGCATTGAGTATGATGTATTTTCTGGGACTAATTTTTTTATGGCCTTGCTTATAAAGGTGCCAGAATGGGCTAAGTGACTTTTTAAAGAATGCTAAAGAGGTAGTCTCTCTGTCTCTCTCTGTGTGTTTGTCTTTCTCTCTGTTTCTATCTTTCTCTCTGTCTCTCTTGCTCTTTGCCTCTGTCT
Organism: Myrmecobius fasciatus; assembly: GCA_023553655.1. Classification (NCBI taxonomy): domain Eukaryota; kingdom Metazoa; phylum Chordata; class Mammalia; order Dasyuromorphia; family Myrmecobiidae; genus Myrmecobius; species Myrmecobius fasciatus. The sequence continues at coordinate 10,952 of JAJPUD010015054.1, forward strand.
TTCTGTGTCTCGGTGTCTATATCTCTGTTTCTGTCTCTCTATATATGTGTGTGTATGTGTGTTTCTGTGTTTGTCTCTCTCTATCTCTCTGCTTTTCAGATTTGACTAAGTATATTCCTTGCCTATACTACTGGTATGAAACTAACGGTAAGTGTTTCTTCATTGATATAGACATATAGATCTCTATCTATGAAATCTTAATATGTTTAATATAGCCTTACTAATAATTTTTCTTCAGTAAATTCTGTGTTTATTTAAAATATACTTCAGGAATTCAGTTCCTCCAGATTCAGATCTTACATTTGAGTCTAATGTGTTCATGACTTAAATCTATTTTATTTGAGATTTTGTCCATGTCTTTAGGAAGTTAATAGACTTCCTAGACTTATAGGTCATCCATTATCAAAAAATTCTTAAGCTGGATTATTTTATATGAAGATAAATATAGGTGTTAAATTAAATTAATTATATTACATTCATTATTTATGTATTATATAAAATATTCATATTATAATTACAATATAAATTTATGTTGATATTATGATATAAATAATATATCTAAAAGTATTATATGTTAAAATGATTAGTGACAAATAAAATATAAATAACATACATGAAATATTTTTTGTCACTAATCATTTCAGCATTTTATTTTCTTTTTCAATTTCAAAAACTAGTGTTTCCTAAACCTTCTATTAAATTATCTAGAAAATATTTCTTGAAGTCCTAAGCCTCTCAAAGCTCTGAAAAAAAAAACTACAATTAGATAATAACATATTTTTGCTCTACTTAAACCTATAAACTTTGGTTCATTTATGCAATGACAGAAAGTTGGTAAGTGCTGTCAAGAAAGTATGGAAAGAGTAGAGATAGGGATTACTGGATTGGAGATTAGTGACCAATTTGCCATCTTAATTTTGAGATTAACTAGCTTTGTGATCCTAAACTAGTTGCTGCACTGTTTATCAGTATTCCTTAAATGTAAGATTAGAAAAGTATAATAAATTATTTCTAAGAAAAGGTTCAGCTCTAATTTCTCAATTTTTTTTCAGATGATGTTTTGGCAACAATAGAAAATCACTTGGGAAATGAAAATCAATTCTATTACACCAGCTCTTCAGTTCCCATAGGTTGTTTCTTTATTTTTTCCAAAGTCCCCAACTTAAACTTGAAGAAGGAAGAGAAAATAGATTTGTACCAGAATCAAACAGTTTGTTATATTAATATAAGTGAAGGAATACATTTTTACTATGTGTAATATAAATGTCTGAGTTTATGTGTGTGTGTATGTCATATACAATAAAGCTGTGTTATAGAAGTTTTGAAATTACTGAGGAGATTTTTTAGGTTTCTCCTGAGGGGAGATTACTTTTTCCCCATAGAAATAATCAGTTATGTGTGTTCATCCATGACTTTAATAGGTCTTATCTGAGAACAGACCACTGAGAAAGAGCTCCTTAAAATGGTCCTGCACAAGATTTCAGGGCTGTTCCCTTTATAATAGCCACAGGGATCTATAAATGATGTAGAATAGTTTGCTCCTACACTACAGTATTATTTCAAACTTCTTCCATCTTGTCATAATTTGACTTGTACTCTGCTGTTATTCAAATAATAAATATTACAGAACACCCATTGTTTGCAAAGTAATTTTCTAAGTACTGGTTAACAAAGAAAAATTAAATTTAAAAAATCATGATATCAATAAATTAGAGATAGAAAGAATTTTAAAAGTCATTTAATATAGCCATAATATGTTATTTAGCATTATCAAGGTTCACACTTATATTGTCTATCTCCAAATCAACTAATCTTAATAGGGCATGATATTTGCTTTCATAAAACTTAAAGTGCATCTAGTAAGGATATGACTTAACCATAGATACCTATTTTTAAAAGTTCCATAATTAACAGAAAATAATTAAATGCAAAATAAATTTCAAAGTCAGAACTGAGAGAGTTGTGTTAAAATATTCCTATTTGCTTTAAGGTGATCTGTAGGTGTTTTTCTTGAGAATCACACTAGATTTAAATAATAAAATATAACTATATGAATGGTATACAGTGTTTAAAAATTTCAAGTGTCCTTAAATCTATTAGAAAATTCTAAGCCTTCAAAATATAAAACTATAAAAAAGTGAATAATGATTTATCAAAATTTTCCTATTTTCATCTATTTCAAATTTAATGCATATTCTCTATTTTCTCTTTTGTAACAACTTTATTTGATTTTGTCATCTCCTGGATTCTTCTCCCACCAAAAAATTTCTGGCTACTAATAATGTTCATTACCTTCCTATGAGAGTCTGCATTATCTTAAAACCCTGCAGTATCAGAATGATGATGACCACTAACTTTTTATCTCTAAACACACGGTGGTAGGATTTTGACACTGGAGATTCCTGATGTATTTAAGATGGAATGTATCCAAGGGCTAAGCATCCAAAAACTCTAATGCATCCTAATGAAGTAGGTTATTTTTTGTTTGTTTGTTTTGTTTTTTTTTTGTTTTTGTTTTTTTGTTTGTTTGTTTTTTAACCCTTCTAGATAAATTCCCCTCAGGATTTTATGTTTAGTGAGGGTTTATGATGCAATGATGTTTTTCTTATATACCAAGAAAAATAGGGGAAATTGCCATATATTATGGAATTCCTTCTGTCTCTTTGTAACTGACTTTTTCCATGTTCAGAGTGTTACATGATATTTCTAATTTATTTTCTTCTACCAATTAGGTATATTTTTCTGTCTGTTCTCCCTTCTCTTCTTATTCTCTTTAATCTCTTCTTTGATATTTAATTCTTCTTACTGTCATGATGAATAAAGTGGATTTTTAGGTCTTTGCCAATTGATGAGATCACTCCTTTCTTTCTGGTTGAAAACTGATGATATCTCAATAGGGTATAATCTTCAAATAGTAAGCATATTTTTAACATTTCTGTGTATTGATCTAGTAGTTTATTTCGAAAAATATTTATTTTTACTTTTTTTTTAAACTTCTTTCCTATTTTAGTATAAGTTCAGATATTTGAAAGTACTAGAAGCCTATTAGTTAATTGGTGCCCAACTTCCTCTCTTTTTTTCCTACATTCCCTCTTTTGGTGATCACATTAGTTCATAGGGACAAATATCATCTCATTGCAAATGACTACAAAACCAATATGTCTAATCTTAATTTGAGATTTACTCCTCTCTACTCTCCTCCTTATCTATTGGGAATTCTGAAAAGGATGTACCATATGCTTATCAAATTCAAAAAAAGTTTCAAACAGGATTTCTTAACTTTTCTCTAAAACTGACCCCTTTCACAACTTGACAGCACTTTGCATAATGACTGAAACATAGTAAGAGTTTAATAAATATTGATTGACTTTTGTAATACCCAGTTTCTTTTCCCTAACATACTGAAAATTTTCCTTCCACAAAGACCTTCTATCTTATTTCTATCTCTTGTATATGCCTATATATGAAATGTTTTTTTAATTCTTTTGTAATGTAAACTTCTTGAGGAAAAAAAAATATTTATTTATTTTTATTTCCAAGGATTCAAAAAACCTAATACTTATTGTAGTAAGATCTTTATAATTATTTTAACTTTGAATACACCAATATCATTACATTTACTTTGATAGATTTTGGGTATACTGATACTAATTGTGGTTTTAGGGTTTTCCTTCACACCATATTAATTCATCTTTTGAAATCTGGAATATTACAAGAATATTTATTCTATGTGTTTTCATTTTTTTCTATATGAAAATAGATTATATATTCATGCAGATTTAGATTCATGAAGAATATTTGGTAATTCTTATTCCATCTTTATTCTTTTTCCATTGTGACTTCTGGAGTCAGTAATAACACTGAGTAGGCTCAAGTTAATTTAATATTTTATTGGCCTACATATTGTTAACTAAATATTTTTGGGTAACAAACTTGCAGGATATGTTTTATCTAAAATTTCTGTCTCCTCCCAGAAACAGAGTTGTAAGCATTTAGCAACAGATCCTTGTTAACTCCCTTTCACTCAAAGTAAATTGACACTGAACATTTCTTAAATATTGAAATTTTGATCATGGATTATCCACCTTTATATTGTCATTGACATACAATGACACCATATAACCAGCCAAACAAGGAGGTGTATCTTTTGGTACTTTCCTAAAAATTGTCTCTTATTTGCCAGGAACCAAATACTACCAAGTTATTTTGATGACGGCCTTACAATTTGACATTACTGTGAATTTCTGCTAGTGTCTCACAAGATTAGTTTATCTCTCAATCCTAGGGATTCTTTCCTGTTGGTCCTTTTATTTCTTGGATTAAAATGGCTTCAAAAAATATGACTGAGATGTCCGGGGGTGGAGCCATGGTGGCGGATATCAGACAGGAGTCTCTGTAACCTCCTCTAACCTTCCCTCAAACCAACAACATATGAAGCCTCTAGACTGATTTCGAAGCAAAAAAAATCCACAATATCTGGAGGACAACACGATTCTAGAAGAAAATACTCTGGAAGAACTTCAAAACAGGTCTGTTTTAATTGTGCAGGAGGGTGGTCTGCTGAACCCAAACTGCAGCACAGGGAGACCAGGGCAGGGAGTTGGAGCAGGGAGCTGGAACAGGAGTCGGAACAGGAGTGGGAGCGTTGTGCTTTTCACACACCTGGGAGTCTTCTGGGGGCCTCTTGGGCCAATCTGTCCTGATTGTGGGCAGGTAGTTTGTAAGGTCTGCCTGTTGTGGGGGGTAGATTGTGAACCACTGAACCCCTGATGAGCATCAGACCTAGCTGCCATTACACAACACCCTAGGGTGATCAATCAATCACCAGGACTGATCAGCACCAGAAATAATTCATTCAGTAGAACTGGCCAGTACCTGAAATAATTGAATCAGCAGAACTGCCCCAGGTTGAACTAAAGCAGAACTGCCCAGCACTTGACATAATTCAATCAGCAGAACTGCCCAGTTCCTGAAATAACTCACTCAGCAGAACTGCCCCAGGGCAAATTAAAGCAGCTGTCCCACCTTTGCCCTAAACAGACCTCACACCTTTAAAAAAATGAATAAAAAACCAAAAAGAGCTCTCACCAGGGACAACTTTTATGGAGAGAGGGAAGAACAGACCTCAAATCCTGAGGCCCCTAAAGGTAAAGCAAATCCAGAAAAACCCCAAAGAGAGACATACACTGGTCTCCATGTCACAAGGTTTTCTTTGAAGATTGCATAAAAAATCTTAAAAGAGAGTTAGAAGAAACATGGGGAAACGAAATGAGATCACTGCAAAATAAAATAGAAAAAATGGAAAAAGAATGCAATGAACAAAAAAAATGTAATTGGCCAATTGCAAAAGGAACTAAAAACAGTAACTGAAGAAAATAGGACATTAAAAATTAGAATCGAACAATGGAAATGAATGACTCATCAAGACTTCAAGAATCAGTCAAACAAAAACAAAAAAATGAAAAGATAGAGAAAAACATGAAATATCTCCTAGGAAAAACAACTGACCTGGAAAATAGATCTAGGAGAGACAATCTAAGGATTATAGGGCTTCCTGAAAGCCATGATGAAAAAAAGAACCTAGACACTATCTTCCGGGAAATCATAAAAGAAAACTGCCCTGATATTTTAGACCCAGAAGGCAAAATACTCCTTGAAACAATCCACTGATCACCTCCTGAAAGAAACCCAGAAATTAAGTTCCCCAAAAATATCGTGGCTAAATTCCAGAATTATCATACCAAGGAAAAGATATTACGAGAAGCCTGAAAGAAACAATTTAAATATCAGGGAGCCACAATTAGGATCACACAGGACCTAGCAGCTTCTACTTTGAATGATCAAAGGGCCTGGAATCAGATATTCCGAAGGGCAAAGGAACTTGGATTACAGCCAAGAATAAGTTACCCAGCTAGAATGAGCATTATCTTCCAGGGAAGAAGATGGTCATTCAATGATATAGGAGAATTTCACCTATTTGTACTGAAAAGACCAGAATTGAACAAAAAATTTGATCTACAAACACAGAACACAAGAGAAACATAAAAAGGTAACAAGAAAAAAAAAACAAAAAACTCTTGAGAACTATTTTTATGTTATACTTATAGAATGAGGATTGATTTTATGAATCTATTATTACATTATGATTATGATGATTACTGTGATTTTATGATTATTACAATATGATTATTGTGATTTTATGATTATTATGATATGATAAACTGAAAAAGAAATTAGAGGTAGAAAAGGGATAACACTGGAAGAAGAGGAAAAGGAGGTAAAATAAGGGAAATTACATCACATATAGAGGCAAAGAAAACCTATAATGATTGAGGGGAAAAAAGTGAGGGGAATGAGAATTGGGTTAATCTCCATCTCATCAGATTTAGCTCAGAGGGAATAATAGACGTACTTATAAGGAAACAGGAGGGAAAGGGAGGGAAAAGGGGTGGGTGGGGCTCTAAAGGGGAAGGATTGTTTGAGGGAAGTGGTTATCAAAAGCAAAATAGTAGGAAGGAGGGAAAGGGGATAAGAAAGAGAAAAGCATAAGATAGGGTAAATAAGATGGCAGGAAATACAGAATTAGTTATTTTAACTGTGAATGTGAATGGAATGAACTCTCCCTTAAAGCAGAAGCAGATAGCAGACTGGATTAAAAAACAAAATCCAACAATATGTTGTATACAAAAAATTTGACTGTGCTTGAAAGTTCTAAAGACTGTCCACCACTAGAAGCATTAAATTGAGTAGCTTTATAGAGTCTGAGATGGAGTTAAACTCCAGTGTTATACTTCAAGGCTGCTGAATTTTTCTACAACTCTAAAGTGTATATACTTGGGCAGTCTAACAAATATGTTAATCATTATGTAGTAGAAAATAATTCCACCATTTGCAAGGGTGCAGAAGTGATGAATTAAAGCAAATTGGAATGTAATAATTTTTTCGGTGCAACATTTTTTTCCATTAAAATAATTATTTTTGAATTTGACTTCATTTACATAGAATGTCTATAATATTGGAAGAAAAAAGAATGAGATTATATATATATATATACATATATATATATATAAAGTTAAAATTTGATTAAAAATATAAAGATTTATTACAATATTTGTGCTTTTATTTCTACTTTTTATTTTTAACTTTATATAAGATATGGAAGATATTTTACAAGACATTAAAATAATCAGTGACAAGTTTTGTTTAGTTTCATAAATGTTTACTTAATTTGGTTTTAAAATTATAAGAATAGGTAATATTGTTTTTTAAAGTCCCATTAAATCCTAGGTTTATATAAACTAGTTTATTAATGCATCAAATGGGGAGAATATTAAATTCATTTTGATAATCAAAGTAAAAAAATCTATGTAAGATATGAAAAAAATAATTCAAAGAATAATTGATATAAAATGGCAACAATTAAAGTTTATTACAATATAAAAATGCTAGCTAAATTTTAATATTTGTGATAGTTTGAAATAGAAAATATACAGTGAATATGTAATAATTAGCTAGCCAATGATAATTTATATGCGCTTATTAGCTGTCTTAAGTATAAAATGGTACAATTTTTAGTTTCCTAATGGCACTAAATTGTTAATTAATGCTGTTAATATTTTTAATATTTACATAGCCAATGAAGATATTTGGTCTTCTATTAACTTGAACAAAACAATAAATGATTAATTTTGACAGCTAACAATCATATATTATTAAATGTTTACAAAGGAACTTAAATATTTTATGTCACTTGATATAATACTGCAGTGCAGAAAATGGTTTATTATTACCCATGCACATTTTATAGATAAGGAAAATGAGGCTTAGAATTTAACTGGCTTGCACAGGGGAAAATAATATATAGTTAGTATGTGAGTTGGACTTCTAACCTAAGATTCTTGACTCCAAATCCAGGATGTTCAGATCAATTTTTGGTAATTGACTCTGTGTGTGTGTGTGTGTGTGTGTGTGTGTGTGTGTGTGTGTGTGTGTGAGTGCATATTGTATGTGTGTGAATAATGTAAACTCCACACAATTTTATGTTTGATCTTCATTATCAATATTTTCTCCATAATTTTCTTAAATCTAAAATCTAGTCAATCAACAAAATGCTACAATGGAGACCTGATTTTTAGTCTGCCAATTTCTCACTAAAAGCATAACAGTTTTCTTCCACTCTGATCTGGCTTTAATGCAACATTTAAGATGCCACTCATATTTTTGTAAAAAGAGAAAGAAAAAGATCGATGCAGAAACAAAGAGAAAGACAGACAGACAGACCGACAGAGAGGAAGAATAAAACAGAAAGAGAATAACTTTTACATGCATCAGTTAACTATATAAAGCCAGTTTGGTGATACAGTGGATACAGTGCTGTGTCTGAAGTTGGGAAAATTCATCTTCCTTAGTTTAAATCTGGTATCAGACACTTACTAGCAAGTTACTTAACCTTGTTTGCCTCTATTCCTCATCTGTAAACTGAGTTAGAGAAAGAAAATGGCAAACTAGTATCTTTGCTAAGAAAATTCAAGAGGGTGAAAAGACTTTGACACAGCTAAATAATATTTAATAATTCAGGCATTTGGGAAGAGATTAAGGTGCTATGAGACTACTAGCCCAATACTTCTATGGACACTATGAGTTTAAGAAAAAAGTACATAATGTAATTAAAAAAAATTTAAACAGCTTTTGTTGCATTCATAGAAGAGTTTTGCTTGTATATTCTGCCTCCTATAAAACTAGTGTTTCATATATATATGTATATAATATATATATATATATATATATATTTATATATATGTGTAATATATATATATATATATATATTTATATATAATACTTTATTGTAGTTAACAATGTAAGCCTATATCTATTTGTTGCTGTTCAGTTGTATCCAACTCTTCAGATGCCATTTGATGTTTTCTTGGCAAAAAAACTGCAGTGTTTTGCATTTATTTTTCCAGCTTATTCTACAGAACTCAAAAGATGAGCCTTTCTGATTTCAAGCTCATCAATTTATTTATTGTATCTCCTAGCTGACACATATAGATATTTATAATTTTAAAAGTTAAAGACTGGACAACTAGGTGGTGCAGTTTATAGAGCACCAGTCCTGAAGTCAGGAGGACCTGAGTTCAAATTTGGCCTCAGACACTTAACACTTCCTAGCTGTGTGATCCTAGGAAAATCACTAAACTTCAATTGCCTTAGCAAAAATAAATAAATAAAATAAAAATCAAGTATCATTTTTTTACGTTTCTCTGGTTACCATAAAGACTCAATTTATGGCATGGTAATTGCAAAGCTATTGGCAATTTCTTTTTATCCTCACATGAATTTTATTCATGCTAAAATGATATATCAAAGAAATGGAAGAATTAACTATATTTATATAATACTTTAGATCTTTCTATGTACTCTGAAACTTAACAACGTTGCTTAATAAATAGCATTATACATCTTACTATAAGAATTGTAAGCAAAAAATCTTAAAGATTCAGGAAAATTGAATTTTGACCCTATAGTGGACTCCGAATAAAAATGATAGAGAATTATAAAAGCAAATAAATTTTAATTGAAAGAAAAAAACAATTCAATTAAACTATCATTCCAAATCACTGTCTACCTTTATATTTCTGCTGAATCGCACGTTATTTTTCTCTGCCTAAAAATCTTTTACAAAATATTAGAGAAAAGTAAGGCTTTCAAAATCAACTCAGCCTACTGTTTCAAAAGGAGTATGACTTAGATATTTAAAGGTAAATGTTAAGTGTCTGAGACCAGATTTGAACTCAGGTCCTCCTGACTTCCGGGCTTGTACTGCATCCATTGTGCCACCTAGCTGCCCCTTAGATTTCTCTTGAAATAACTGAGAAATGTTTGATTAAAAAAAAAAGTGTTTAAATTGTTTTATTATTCCAATTTTGATTTCGACCTTCCCTCTTCTCCCAGTAATTATCTTAGCTTAATTTTTTAAGTGATTATCTCTAACAAAGACTCATTAGACTACATGCAAAGGTCCAATGCAAAATAGTAACACAGCAGAAAGAAGAATTCACAAACATATAACACTTAATAGTTAGCAAAATTGTTTTCTTATTGGGAAAATTCTTTGAGTTTATTTGTTTTGGATTAGCTATTTTAAAATCAATTTAAAAATAATTCAAAACTTTTTATTCCATTGGATTATCAGCTGCAGCAAGTATTTATAGGAAGTTTAAATTTGAAAACTAGCTAATTCCTTTTTTTTATATGCACAATGCTTTTAAACATATTTTCACATTTGTCATGTTGTACGGGAAAAATCAGACCAAAAGGGGAAAAAAAAAGTAAGGAGAAAAAGCAAACAAACAAAACAAAAGGTGAAAATATTATGCTTTGATCCACATTCAGTCTCTATAGTTCTCTCTCTGGATGCACTTGAAATTTTCTCTTATTCATTTGTTTTGCGATTTTTTTATATAATCACATAATATTTTTTATGTAATTATATAATCACATAAACACCCATTTTTACCCAGAAATAAATCTAAATCTTCTCATCAATTAATGTTTTGAATTCACTGAGTACTAAGTAGGACAATTATTTTACCCCTATGTAAACCCAGGATTAGGGGATACACAGTGCCTTGCATTAGATTCTCAATTAGGAAATATTGAATTTAGGATTAAAAATAATTGGTAATTAGTAGAAAAGACAAAAACTGTTTTGGAGGAGTTACAATCTGATCTACTGATTAGGGGCCATGATAAGGACCAGAGATAATCACAGTAATGAGGGAGGGTCCATTCTGATGTAATGAGGTTGCATCACGGAGGGCATAAAAAAAAATGTGAGTATAGTTATGTTTGTATACATAAGAGCAGGTCCTCGTGAAAGTCTGCAATATGCCCTTATAGGAATTAAAAGGGAAGAAAGAAAGAAAGTAGACCAAAGTCTCTGGGGATGGCGGGGACAGTGTTTGATGTTTGGTCTATCAGGATCAGAGGGACCTGGACCATTGTGAGAAAGAACTTCTCTTCATGTTATGCTCTGAAGCAAACTTCCATTTACTCTACTTTATTTCTAACTCAACCTAACCCATATGTTTTTCATGAAATATTTGACAAATGTGATTCAATTGGATGGGTGTGTTAAAAGTAACATCTTTCAGTAGCCTTTTCACATTAGCTAGGCTGTTTCCCTAAACAACTAGGATACAGTTTCCAAAATTGAATGGATCCAATTCACAAATCATTGATAAAATTATCTGGTTGCTAAAGTCCCTGACACATAGACCAACAGTTTCTCTGCAGGTTATGCCATATAACCTTTTTGTTTGTTTGTTTGTTTGTTTGTCTTTCTCCTAAAAGTCAAAGAAGCTGTTTCATAGACTTGGTTTTTCCATGAGCTTAAAAAGTGAATTGTCAATCTGACTTTCTGGTCACTTCATGAATAAAAGGGTCAGTCTGTAAGAAGATATTTTATTTTAGATTTGATAGATTTTTTAGATCAACTCATTATTCTTATCAATATACTGTTCTGACAAGACGCATTTCCGTAGGATCATGTTAGAAGCTATGTCTACCTGTACCAGTGCTGTATTCTTACTGAATATCCTTTTGGTATTATTGTTAAAGTCAACATAATTTGGTTAATGGTAGGATGATATGAAAGTTTCTTTTTAATTTTGTTCCAATTCAATGCCTTTACCACAAGCCTATCCCAATCAAGACCTGGGCAATGACATTGATGAAACCAAATATATTTTTTCAGGGCTGTTGATTTCATCAATTTATTATACTATGAAGACTAATTTTAAATGAAGTATGGGTCATTAGTATGCTTTTTATAAGTTGTAATTTTTTCTATTGATGGAAAGTCAACTTCTACTTAACTGTATGTTTCAGATCATAAAAATAGTCATTAACACAAATAATAATGTTCATTTTCACTATATGAATCTCCTAAAATTATATGTGATGAATGGTGTGAGCTTATTTTTAATTTTGAATTATATTCATCAGAATTTCTTCAGGTTCCTTTGACCTTCCCTTCCCCCAGTTTAGTACTACATGGAATTAATGGTTACTGTAGGATAGGTTGAATAATTCAATAAACAATCTGAAGAGATATAAAATATAAGTGTTAATACCATTCATAAAAATTCAGATAACAGTAGTATCTTTATAACAAATGTTTCAGTATGTATGCTCTTTTCAAAGTATAGTCTTAGTAAACTCACTTTGAACAAGGCCGTTTTTCAGTATCATACTGAAATTCGAAATACTGTATTGTATCTCGTTTTAATGAGTTTTTCTTATTGTATAACATCATATGGTATTAGAATAAGTGCTCAACTTAGAATGTGAAGACAATTTGAAATATCAACTCTATTACTGTCTATAGTGAAGCATTTTTTTTTCTTTGTAAAGCTCAGATATTAAATCTGTAACTGTGGTTTGATTTGAGAAAAAAACAAAAACAAAAACACTATATTATAAAGTACTTTAAATGAATTTATTTTTATTATTTTATAATTAGCAGTAAATAACTAGTAAGAATATTAACCATTTTGACAAGAGATAGCATAGTATTGTTAGTAGGGAATTAGACTTAAAATCAGATAGGATTAAATTCTGGGCATCTTTTCAATTTTCCAATTCTTAATTACCACAGAACAGCTGTGATAAATATTTTTTATACATATTGATCTTTCCCCCTACCTTTTTAATGCCTTTGGGATACAGGCCTGCCAATGGCATTATTGGATCAAATGACATGTGCAGTTTTATATTCCTTTAGACAAATTTTCAAGTTACTTTCCAGAATGGTTGTATTAGTTCACAACTCTACCAAAATACATTATTAGTATCTAAATTTTTCCATATCTCCTGAACATTTATTGTTTTTCTTTTTTTGTCATATTAGCCAATTTGGCAGTTGTGAAGTGGTACCTGAGTTGTTTTAATTTGTATTTCTCTAATCCATAGTTATTTGGAATATTTTTAAATGACTAAAGATAACTTGGATTTCTTTGTCTGAAAACTGCCTATTCATAACCTTTTTTTCTATTTATAACTTGGGCAATGACTTTTCCATGGTATTATTTCTACTGCCTAAGTTATTGCTTATGATATGCTACTGTCTCAGTAAATCATATAGTCAATAGACATTTATTAAAAACTTAGACATGCTTAGATTTCAAAAACACTGATCATTTTTATTTTTGATTCTTAGAGAAAATATTTCATTATTCATAGCCATATTGTTTATTTGGGAGAGTTATTATTTAAAAAAATAACTATATTATAAGGTATATCTTGAGACTTCGCAAGTTTTTAATCTAATCACAGACCAGGCAAAGTATCAGGAACCAAATAAGAAAGCATTTACAGCTGAAGAGAAGGGAATAAACATTTGTATAATACCTACTTTATGCCAGACCTTGTGCTAAAAACATTATAAATTAATTGAACATCACTATCAAATTTTCAGAAAAAATTAAGCCAGCTGATTTTTAATTCTTCATAAAATATGTAAAAATATGTCCATCTCAATCTCATCAGTTGACTTCTATGCCAGTAAGGAAGAGATAACAGTCCATATAGTATGGAAAAGGGGTAGGGGAGAGAAAGAATTCATATCAGAAATGTATCTCTGGGCAGTATTTATGCCATACCTCCAAAAAAGGATAAGGGAAAATCTACCTGGAATTGTTGCCGGAACAGCTGTCTGGGAAGCTCTTTTATTCTTCAACTATCAGTCAGTGAGGGCTTACCTCTGGTGCTGTCAATTATACTAAGCTTTGCTTCAGTAGCCATTATTATTATCCATAGCTATCCTGAATCAATCATGAAAGCTATTCTCTGTTCCTTCTGATTCAGTTAAACGCTCTCTAATCTTTATATTTATTAGACTGCAGGTCCAATGAGGTGCTATTGCTTATATTTAAACAACCACAACTCAGTCCTTGGGTAAATAATTTTAGTGTTTTAAGTCAGCCCTGAGATACCATGAATCTGGCTATTTATAAAATTCTTTGCCCTGTCTTCTTCATCTGCTTCATATTTCTGCAATGGTGGTGACCTCAAAAGTCCCTTGAAACTGGCAGCTTTTATGAGATATTCCCTACTCATTTCTATAATAGTTTTCTAGCCCTTATTCATAATGTCTTTTGGTAAGGAACTTTCTTTTATGTCTTTCCTACTTCTGGAGCAAACTCCTTCTCACGAGTCATGCTTCATACGGTTTTTCTGAGAGTGAAGTTATATACCCTCACCTATCCTCAAGTAGCCTACCATGTAAATTTTCCTTGTAGCATTATGGGCATTATGTCCAATGCCTGATCTACAGCAGCAAAGAAGAAGCAGCAAGTTACAAATGTCTCTCTCACTATGTATACCACTTAAAACAGAAATCATTTTGAGGGAAAAGCCTAGCTTTATTGTGTCACTTAGATCGCTAGAATTGAATTAGCTCAGAAGAAGCAGGAGATGAATAAAGTTAGAGAATCCACCCTAAATATTCACAGGAACTATTTGTGTTTGACCTGTGTCAGAACATTCAAAGCTTGTATTGATCTGATCAACCACAATCGGACACACTAACTTAACTTTCACCTAATGATATCATTTTGGTCCTCATTAAGATCCAAGAAGAACAATCACTTCCACTTGAAATAATCAATCTTCCAATTTCATTTACAGTAAAAATTCCAGATGTAGTTTGATTATGCCATAAAACAATGTATTATTGCTCAGATATTTTGGTTTCAAATATCAATATTTCTGGCTAATTTTTCTAGATGATCTAAAAACTATGTTTTATAGCATGTAAATATGATCCCCCCATCTTTTTGGTGTTTAAAAAATCTTGAAAAGAGTCTTGAAAGCTCTGATAGTAAAATGCATGATTTATTATTGGGTGCTGCCAAGATGTAAATAAACTGAGTATAGTCCAGCAACATTTAATATATCCTCTGTGGTTCAAAAGAAGTCAATAGTTGATTGGCTGTTAAATAGTAGATTGATCGTTAAGAGATTTGTAGTGGCAACTGTCCACAGGTTCAGTTCTTCACATAAGGATAAATAACTTTAGTAGATGTGAGAGTTCCTCTATCTTGAGTACTCTTAGAAAGGATATATTCCTCCAAGGCCAAGTTCTATATGGTCTATTCTTGATTTTGCATTCCTCTCCTCCACCCCACCATGATAACATAATTGTTTTTATGATTTTATCAAGTTTTATGGACACACACACCCTCATAGTCATGCATGTGTGTGTATATATAGATATATATGTGCACGTGTGTGTATGTATGTATGTTAGGGTATGTATATGGTATGTGTTTGTGGATATGTGGATACACACATACAAATATATATATATAATCACCAATCTCATATAGTCATATATTTGTGTGTATATGTGTGTGTGTGTGTGTGTGTGTGTGAGAAAGAGAGAGAGAGAGAGAGAGAGAGAGAGAGAGAGAGAGAGAGAGAGAGAGAGAGAGAGA